>CAUYON010096015.1:0-21947 GCA_963573935.1 Arctocebus calabarensis
CATACTGTTACAGATATCCTTCATGGCATTTCCTTGATCACTATATAAAGACATTAATACTCTACCTTTAATAAGTTTCGCCAGTACCCTGCTAAGATGCACCGTAGGTGTGTTCCCACTAATTGCCCTCCCTCTACCTTATTCTTATAATAATTCAGCCATTTTTCTTAATTAAAATTTCCTTGGATTATTGCAAAACTTTAATTTTCAGAGTCTTGAAGAGATTAATTTTGACAATTTCTGCTCATGTTGTTAACTGCTTTTCTGGAGGACTGGATTTTCATATTTCCTTTCTGCTTTGAGACAAGTTTCTTGTGCACAACTTAAAATACAAAAGTTCTCATATGCTCCAGGCCCATTTATAGATGACACACTCCATCATACTTAATATGGTAACCTCTGTGAATTCAATACCAGTTGTAATTATATAATTATATATTTAAAAATCTCTTTTCTGGCTCAGTGCCTAGAGCACAGTGGTTATAGTGCCAGCCACATACAGGAAAGCTGGTGGGTTTGAATCTGGCCTGGAGTAGCTAAAACAACGATGATAAATGCAACTTAAAAAAAAATAGCTGGGGGTTGTGGCAGGCACTTGTAGTCCCAGCTACTTGGGAGGCTGAGGCAAGAGAATTGCTTAAGCCCAAGAGTTTGAAGTTGCTGTGAGCTGTGTGTCACAGCACTCTACTGAGGGCAACATAGTGAAACTCTGTCTCAAAAAATAATAATAATGAATAAATAAATAATAAATAAATAAAAATCCCTTTACTTATTTCTATTTTCCTTCTTCCCATACATATACATTGAAAATCTACTGTGTACTAGGATCAGAGGTAGATGTTGAGAATTAAAAACACAATAAAATAGAGTTTATGCCCTCATGGATTTTAGAATGTTGCCTGATAGACAGATAACAAACATATTCAAGGTCACTATGTCAGTCAAGGGTCTAATGGAAAACAGAATCAATAATCTATATCTATACCTATATCTATGTCTATGTCTACATCTACGTCTACATATATATCTATCTTTATCTATCTATCTGTAACTATGTGTTTGTGTGTGTGAGAAAGAGAGAGAGAAAGAGGTTATATGATTGGTTCAAATGATTACGGAGACCACAGATTCCCATGATTTGCCATCTGAAAGCTGGCAACCAGGAAAACTGGTGGTATAATTCAGTCTCACTCCAAAAGTATGAGAATTAAGATAACTGATGCTGTAATTCTCAGTCTGAATCTAAAGACCTGAGAACCAAAAGAGAGGCCTGGTTAAAGTCCTGGAGATGGAAGTCTGGAGAACCAGAATCACAGATATCAGCGGTCAAGAGAAGTATATCTCCGCTCAAAACACACAGAAACAGAGAATTTACTCTCCCTTTGCCATTGGTTCTATTGAAGCTCTTATCAGATTGGATGGTAACCACTTACACTGGTGAGGACTTGAGGATGGTTTTTCTTTACTAAGTCTACCAATTCAAATGCTATTCTCTTCCTGAATCACTCTCACAGACACATTCAAAAATAATGTTTTACCAACTATCTGGTGACTCCATTGCCCAATCAGGTTGACACATAAAATTAACTATCACCTAGAATAGTTATCAAAGCAGATTGAGGTGTGTATAGAATTGATACTCACAGGACAAGGAATAATGGGGTATAAAATTTTCACCTTTTATCTTTCAAATATTGATGGAGTGTAAAATTCTGGAATTCATTAATTCAGGATATTATGTGCCCAGTACTGTGCTGAATGCATGAATTGTGACAGTGAACAAATCAGATGTGGTTGGTCCCTGAATGAAGCTCATATTCTAATGGAGAATTCATGGAAGTTCACAACTCACCTGCTTTCTTTTTTTTTTTTTTTTTTTTGGTTGCAGCCGTCGTTGTTTGGTGGGCCCGGGCTGGATTCGAACCCGCCAGCTCAGGTGTACGTGGCTGGGGCCTTAGCCACTTGAGCCACAGGTGCCGAGCCTAACTCACCTGATTTCAATCATGTAAACTCTAGTATGGAGTTTAGAAAAGATTACAGTGGTTACAAAGTGTGTAAGAATGCAAGCATAAAATAAAAGGAAACAACATATAGGAATTATAGAAGCATTTTGCTATTGAACATACATTCTTACTGAGCTTTGCCACACAGTGACAAGTCATGACAGTTTTGCAGAAGCTGTCCTGGATTTTAGCCTGAATGTTCCATTTCCTGATATACTCTAGACAGTTGGTCATCCCACTTCTTATGAGTATTTGCATTTGCAATAGCAGATATACTTAAGGGTACAGTGCTTGCTGCCTAAGCACAAACAATAAATGCATAAAAATATAATTAGAAATGTTTTCTACAGGAAGTTAACTAAAGTGTGCATCTGGTTGCATTTGGGTCAAAATGCACATAGAATCAACATTACAGATAGAATCCCTGTACACTAAAATCAACACATGAAAATATTAACTTAGAAGTTGTGGTGGATTGTTTATTTCCAATTTTGTTATGCTGGGATTTACATTTCTAAGAGCCATCTTCCCTGCAAGGTTCAAGGTTAGAGTTGGTCAAAAGTGAAGGTATGTGAGATTTGGGAGGCAGATGTGAAACAACAGCTGTTGTGCTCTGAGGGTTGTCATCAGTGAGATGTGACAGCAAAGATTCTGGAAGGATCCAGTTTGCCTTCTATCCTCCTCACTCCACTCCAAGATCTCTATACTGAACACCAATCTTGCTGATCTAACCAGAAGCAACTGGGGCCCATTACTGGAGCTTCCCTCAGAACATACAGATTTGGTTGACATGAAGAAGCAACAACCTTTAATAGATTTGTACACTGCCTCTCCTCAAGCCAGATTTCTCTGTAAGCTCTGTTCATTTCCCTGTGCCAGGGCAGGTTAGTTACTTTGATTTTTTCATTTTTTTTTTTAGCCTTTTAATTCCCAAGTTCTTCCACAGTTACACATAGACAACTCCAAATAATGAACTTATTGCAAAATAGACCTATATGGAATAGCAAAAAATCCAGACTCAATTTCCCTTTCTCATGGGCAAAGATGTTTGTAGTAAAATTTCTTTTTGTGTAGATTGTTTAGTCATTACTCAATGATTTGACATAAGTAGTTCCATCTCTAGCCCCTCTTCTTTTCTTATCTTTAATAGTCATGGTAATGTTAATCAAGTTATGAATAATGAGCAAATAAGCATTAGTTGCCAGGAACACTGTTAAGCACTTTACATGAATAACTCCTTAACTCTTCACCATAACCTAATGGGACAAGCTCAATTGGCAGTTTTAGAAAGGAGGGAATTCAAACTTTCCAAGACATTAGATAACTTGCTCAGTTATCAATGCTCAGATCCCAAATTGACTTAGCTCTGTTCTTTCAAAAAGTTAATTGTGAAAATATGCTTATGTTTCTAAGATGTTACTTATCTCTTAATGTAAATACAATGCTTTTGGGAGAGGGCAGATTGCACATAAATCATCAAAATTAGTTAATTATCTATCCATTCAAATTTGGTACCTCTGGGCAGCACCTGTGGCTCAAAGAAGTAGGGTGCCGGCCCCATTTGCCGGAGATGGCAGGTTCAAACCCAGCCCTGGCCAAAAACAAACAAACAAACAAACAAACAAAAAACAACTCTGCAAATTTGGTACCTCCTATAGGTTACTAGGAAATAGATGTTATTATTCTCAATTTTTTTTTAAATTTTAGGTTATTGTGAGGGTACAAACAACCAGATCACAATTGTTGATTTTGTTAGGTAGAATCCCTCTTGTAGTTGTGCCCACCATCCAAAAGGTGTGCCATAAACTACCTTGTGTCCTTTAAATGGGAGAATACCAATCCCCCTTTCCACCTTCTCTCATTCCCCTCCCTCCATTAAGGTTTTCTACATGGGGGTGAGTTGGATCATCTACTGGATTCCAACTAATTGAATATATTGGATATTTGCTCATCCATTCTTGTGATATTTTATAAGAAGAATGTGTTTCAAATTCATACAGGTCAATACAGAAATTTAAGATTACCATTTTTTCTTATGGTTGAATAGTACTCCATGGTATCCGTATACCACAGCTTGTTAATCCATTCCTGAGTTGATGGGCATTTAGGTTGATTCCACATCTTGGCAATTGCAAATCAAGTGGTGATAAATATTTGAGTGCAAATGTCTTTATCATAAAGTGATTTTTTTTTCTTCTGAGTAGATGCCTAGTAGTGGTATTGTGGAGTCAAATGGGAGGACTCATTTGAGTTCTTTGAGGATTTTCCATACTTTTTTCCAAAAGTGCTGTATTAATTTGCAGACTCACTGACTATATAAAAGTGTCCCTCTCTTTCCATACCCACACTAGCATTTGCAAATCTGAGACTTTGTGATGTAAGCTATTAACACTGGGTTTAAGTGATGTCTCAGGGGGTGTTTAATGTGTATTTCTCTGATGGTTAGGGATGCTGAGCATTTTATCATGTTTGTTACCCATTCATCTGTATTCTTCTGAGACGGTTCTGTTCATGTCTCCTACCCTATGGTAGATGAATTGTTAACTCTTTTTAGTTAAGTAATTTGAGTTCTCTGTAGATCCTAGTTATCAAGCCTCTGTCAGACTCATAATATGTAAATATCTTTCCCATTCAGAAGTTTGTTTGCTTTGATTTTTGTGTCCATAGCTGTGCAAAAGCTTTTCGTTTTCATTAAGTCCCAGTTGTTTGTTTTTGTTGTTGTAATTGCCACTAAAGTCTTCTTCATAAAATCTTTCTCCATCTGACATCCTTAAAAGATTTTCCCACACTTTCTTCTAGGATTTTTTTTATTTCCTGTCTAAAATTTAAATCTTTTATCTATCTCGAATAAATTTTTGTATATAGTGACATGCACGGGTCCAGTTTCAGTCTTTTACATGTGGTTATCCAGTTATCCCAGCACCATTTATTGTATAGGGGTTCTTATCCCCAGTATATGGTTTTCTTTGGTTTATCAAAGATCAGATGGCAAGTAGAAATTGTTTTCATCTCTTTTCATTTAGTTCTAAATGTCTATGTCTCTATTTTTGTGCCACAATACCAGGCTCTTTTGATTCCAGTAGCCTTGTAATTTAACCTACAGTCTAGTAGAGTGATTCTTCCAATGCCATTTTTATTTCTTTTCTTTTTTCAGGTTTTTATTTTATTTTTTTAAATTAAATTATAACTGTGTACATTAATGTAATTATGGGGTACAATGTGCTGGTTTATATATATTTTGAAATACTTTCATCAAACTGGTTAACATAGCCTTCACCTCATTTTCATAGTTATTATGTTAAGACATTTATATTCTACACTTAGTAGATTCAAAATGTACCTTTGTAAAATGCACCATAGGTGTGGTGCCACCTATTACCCTCCCTCCACCCATCTTCCCCCTCTCTTCCCCTCGCCCTCCTCTTTCTCCTTCATCTTGGGCTGTAGTTGGATTATAGTTTTCACATGGAAGTATGGGTGTTTATAAATTGGTTTCATATTAGGACTAAGTACATTGGATACTTTTTCTTCCATTCTTGAGATACTTTGCTAAGAAGAATATGTTCCAGCTCCATCCATGTAAACATAAAACAGGTAAAGGCTCCATCTTTTTTAAGGCTGAATAATATTCCATGATGTCATTTTTATTTCTAAGAATTGCCTTGGATATACAAGTTTTTTTTCTGACGCCAAATGAAAAGATGAACTATTTTTTTACAGTTCTTCAAAGTATGATATTGGTATGGGGAGTGCATTGAATCTGTAGATTGCTATGGATGGTATAGACATTTTAACAATCTTGAGTTTTCCCAGGCAAGAGCAGAATATGTTCTTCTATTTGTTGATGTCCAGGAAAAAAAAGAAACCTGCAGAAAAAAATTATAGTGTTTTATTTTCTCATTAATTAATTTATTTTATTTTTATTGTTTTATTTTTATAAATTTAAGGGGCAGAAATGAAGAATTGTTACATTGATATATATCATACTGGAGTATTCTGGGCTTTTATTGTAGCAATCATCTGAATAGTTTACATTGTACACAAAAGGCAATTATTCATCCCTCACCTCACTCCTACTCTGCCATCTTCTGAACTATCCAATGTCTATTATTTTACTCTGTATGTACATTTGTATCCCTTTCTTAGCTCTCATTTAAAGGTGAGAAGGTGTGGTTAAACAAATTTGGTATTGGACTTTCTATTTCTGAGTTATTTCACTTACAATAAAGGTTGAGTTCCATCCATTTTTGCTATAAAAGACACAATTACATTCTTTTCTAAAGTTGAATTGTTTTCCATAGTGTATGTTTGTGTGTATATTTATGTGTCGCATTTTTCTCATGCAAACATCCACAGATGGACACAAAATTAAGAAATGGGACTTAAACTTAATAGCTGTGCACAGGAAGAGAAATAATCAATAGAATACAGAATGGGAGAAAGTATTTGTAAGTTGTGCTTCTGACAAAGTGCTTATGTCTAGAATCTGCCAAACAAATGAGGAATACAATAAATAAATAATCCTATCAAAATGGGTAAAGTGCATGAATAGGCATTTTTCAAAAGAAAATATACATGTGGCCAAAAAACTGTAGAAAATGTTCAACATCACTAATCCTCAGAGAAATGAAAGTTAAAACTACAATGAGATACCATCTTACACCAGTCAGAATGGTCATTATGAAAAAGTAATGAACAAAACAAAACAACAACAAAAACAAACAAACAAACAAAAAAGATGCTGTTGAGGATGCAGAGAAGAGGGAAAGGAGGGCTCATAAACTTCTGGAGACAATATAAATTAGCACAACCTTATACAAAACAGTAAAATTTCTGAGGGAACTAAAAATACAACTACCATTCAGTCAATCCCAACACTAGGCATCTATATAAAGGAAAATAAACCATTGTGTAAAATAGACACCTGCACTCATATGTTCATTATAGTATTATTTACAATGGCTAAGTCATAGATGTATGCTTTAATTTCTTTAAATTAGAAGAAATTCACCTAGAAGTGAATTATTTGATCACTTGTTAATATGTTTAAACTTTTGAAGAAAATGGTAAAATGTTTTCCAAACGCTTGGCACCATTTCATGTTCTCATAACCATATACATGAGAGTTCTAGTGTTCTTCATTCTCACCAGGTCCTGGTGTGGTCAGTCTTTTCAAGTTTTGATAATTAAGAGTTACTATGTATAACTTATGGTTCAGATTTGCATTGTCCTAATGATTAATGATTTAAAGCATTTTATATGCTTATTTTCCATCTTTGGTTAAGTATTTGTTCATGACTTTTGCCCATTATTTTATTGGGTATTTTACTTTCTTAGTACAATAGAACCACTGCCAGTTGACCACCTAAGCGGCTGTACCAAACTGGTCAACATACAGAGGTGGTCAACACAAAGAAGTAGAAGTACTATACCTGTACGTACATGTGGTAAATGTCTGGTTTATGAAAATTAGGTCAAATTAAGGAGGTGGTCAATGTAAGGAGGTGGTCCACTATGGAGGTGCTACTAAATATAGAAATACAATTTATTTCTATATGTTGATCCTGTTTCTTGCAATTTAGCTAAGCTCACATATAAGTGGGTTTGCCTTATATTTCAACTGATTTTATTAAAAGGATAATCATATCCTCTTCAAATGAGGATAGTTTACTCCATTTTTTCAATCTTAACATATTTTATTTATTTTTTCCATCACTATTTCTAATAGAGGAGAGAGAAGGAAGTGGAGTAAAGAAAGCAAGCCAGATCACTGCTTCACTACGATGGCCTACCTGCCAGAGGACAGCTGTGCACCCCCCAGCTCTCAACAAAAAAAAAAAAAAGAAAGAAAGAAAAAAATAAAAAGAAAAAAAGAAACAGTATTAAGATAAGAATAGATCGAAGGTAATTAAAAATGCTGTTGTATCTAATAGAGGAGAGAGAGGGAAGTGAAGTAAAGAAAGCAAGCAGAAAGACAAGAAAAAGGGAGAGGATACCTTAGCTGTTCCAGAGGGAATTATTGTGGGAGAGTTGAGAAGGTAGAAGAGTCTCTGTCCAAGGAGGGAATATACTGTAGTTAAATATTGAGAGAGAATAAATGAGGCTAAAATACTGTTACAAAAAATACAGGAGCACTTGCTCTTTATGAAAATAAAAATAGAAGTTAAGGAGAGAACCAACCATGTAAATAAGCAAGAAACAAAACACATCAATACAAAATATCCGAAAGCTCTAAATGACCAAAAATAAGAAACTTCAGTAACAAAGAAATGAAAGAACAACAACAAAAAAATAATGATAATAAGTGAAAGAAAGAAACTACTAACAAAAAGAAAAAAGAAAGAGAATCCCTGAGCCTGTCATGACTACAGGACCCATCCTAGCTGGAAGAACTAAAATGGCTGTGTTTCTCTACGGGGCCCGGCCTCACGACCTTCTCACGACCTTGCCATAATGGCCAACCTCTCGCTGCCAGGACCTTCCCAGGATGGCTGTCTCTACTGCTGCCAAACTTGTGGCAAATTCGTTCTAACTAGCCCTCAAATATGGAACCTATATACAGTTCAGGTTTGCCTGCTCTTCTAGGCAATCCATGCAACTGCAATTCCCCTGAGAACTGAATTGCAAGAAGGCTTCCTCCTGTCTGGTACCTTCATGGCTCTCAGCTGCTGCTGCCTCCTGGGGTTCCTGCCTCCCGCTAGAGTCCCGTGCAAGATTTGCCTAGCTGTCATATCTCTGCCCTGCTGCTCGAGTTCACTTATAGCAACGAGCACCCCACTGCCTCACATCAAACCCCAAGAGGCAGCTCCAGGAAAAAAAAATCTACTCTCCAAACATTGCCCCACTAACTCTAGGTACTCACTTGCTCTAGGAGAGCTCAGCCTGATAGTATTCCTGATTTGCCATCTTGCTCCTCCTCCCCTACTTTTTAGTTTCTAAAGCCATTCACATCTCTTTGTGCTCACGTGTACCCACTGTTTAACTTCCAGTTATTAGTGGGAACACGGTGTGTTTATCTTTAGATTCCTGAGGTACTTCACTTAGGACAATTGTACCCTACTCTAATGTTTCAAAAGACATTATTTCATTCCTTTTCATGGCTGTATAATATATCATGGTATATATCTTGTATATAAACAATGTATATGTTATAAATACAATATTATGTTATATATTATCCATAATATATATACAAAATACATTATACATATGTATGTATATGTATCACATTTTCTTTATGCTGTTGTGAATTATGCTACAATCAATACTGGAGAGCAGGTGCTTTTATTCTGTTCTAATCCACCAGAAAACAATCAGGCCATCTCCAGCACCCAAAAGGGACACAGGTTCCTGGACTCTGCTCAACAGGGAGCCCAGAATTCTAGCCCTGAATCTGCCCAGTAATAGACATCCTGTTTAGACTGCCAGGCTATTGCCAGCCTTGAGGGCTTTGAGGAACTTGAAGACTGGGCAACAAGACATCCAGAATTGCCTGCCATAAAGTGCACTGCAAACCTAACTCCCACAGACTCTGGTAACTGAACAATATTGGAACTTTGCTGTTGTGATTCTTAGGGCCAGGGTCCTCCTTTTCCTTTCTTTACTGCCTTGCTTTTCGGTGATGAAAAGGAGGATAGGTCCTCTGCCTGTGTTCTTCCGTCAGTCTTCCTTTTTTTTTCTTTCTTTCTTTCTTTTTTTTTTTTTTTTGACTTTTTAATAATGACCATTTACCAAAGAGTGAGGTGGTATCTCATTGTTGCTTTAAATTTTAATTCCCTAATAATTACTGATGTTGAGCATTTTTGTTATGTTACACCAAATAGGTTTTATTTTTTTTTTCCTTCATAGGGAAGTAAAAGAAATTATCTCTTCCAATGTCTGCATCAGGAAACTCCATGAAGCTCTTTTGTGGCCAATAGGTCAAAGGCCCCTGGATTAGAGCATCTCTGACCTCTCTTCCAAATTTGAGAATTTTTCATTCTATCATTATGTTAGGAACTTTGACAATTATATATAAATAGAGGGATATTTTCAGAGGAGTTTTTAAAGGGAATAAATGAAAAGTATTGTTTTACACAGATGATAATGATGACAATCACCATCTTAGATTTGCACATGTATTTTCATTTTTCAAGGTTTTATATCTAGAATTTATTTTCTCTGTAAAATATTTAAGGTAATCATAAATGTACCCAGACTTCCATTTCTGAGAGCTTCTTAAAACTTACTCATCTTGTCTTTCCAGTAATGACACAATGCTTATCATCACTCATCAATATGGTTTTATATCAGTGCCAGATGATTTCATAAAATAAAGTGAGCATAAGACCAATTCGTCAGGTTAAAGAATAAATTACATAATTATCCTATTTATCAATATAATCACTGTCATGACTAAGATGATTGAAAATACCAGTCTTACAAGTCACATTATCAAAATTAGTATACCAAATCAGAATGGAAATTTCCCCTTCAGGCTTTTGAAGATGACTCACATTTAACTCAGAAATCACTGAGCTTAGCAGAGGCATCTAGGCTATGTAATAGGGTAATGATCAGGGGACTATAGATCACAAAAAAAGAAGATGACAGCCATTCTATCTGGGTAACACATGTTAAGAACATTGAATCCATATTTTACTCTTTAAAAAGCAAACCAATTTTTTTCTCCACGTTTTAAGAACACTGAGATAGTGTTTTATCTCAAAATATTTACTGTTAACCTTCTATTTCTCCCACTAATAGTATTGGGCTATAAAATTATCCGTATAATTTGCATTTTTGTAGATTTGTTCTTGCAAAGTTCTCGGGTTCTACTATATAAGCATTTTTATGTCATGACATTTTGTTAATCTAATTTTTCTTAAATTTTATTTGATACATGATTGCTTTTAGTGGTGTCACAAATCATTGCTACAAATGTCCCAATGTTCTTTACTGATACTTTACATTTACAATATTTTACAACATAGATCCTTTAGGACTTATAGAAATTAGCAGTTTAGTACCATTTTACTATCAGATTCCTATAAACTATTTGAACATATTTTGAAATTTTTTTTTGCCATTTAACGTGTTTTGTGGTTCTGCTGGTCCTACTTCCCTATATATGCAGCTTTAATTTTGTGTAGTTATGACATAAATTTAAGGCTTTAATATAGTCAACATTTCATCAGAAATTATTTGCAGCTACTATGAAAGTTATCAGGTTATAAAATTCTTAATAATAAATTGATTGAAATATCAGCTCTTTCAATATGAGATAGGAGTCTCTACACACCAGAAACTTAATATACCAAACAAACATCTCCACTTTTTATTCAGGTATATAAATAAATAGTTCGTTCATTTACTTGATTGAGTTGATTTCATAGTCAAAATCTTGGATCTTTATACTCTTAGCTCAAGCAAACCTATATATCAAACAATGGCTCAGAAATTGTTAGATACCCTCACTGACATTTACTTTGTTATATATATATTAGGCAAAATATGGTAGATGATGCTGTGATAAATATAGCCACAAAATATTAGTGCATTAAAATAAGAAAGGATTTACTCTTGTTTTTACTATATGTAAATCTTCAGCTGGCATGTAGCTTTGATAATCATTGTTACTCAGGGACCCACATTGATAGAGCAGTCATCATTTCAAGTGTTCTTGTTAACTTTTTCTCTGAGAATAGTCTTATAGAGAGCTTTTCTTTGTAAATAAATTCTTCAACTAGGAAAAATGATAATAAATAGGGCTGAAATAAATTTTGAAGATGATGCATATGGCTATGCCCTGGATATTGGTGATGTAAATATGGACAACATTTTTACATATAATTCATATCTTAATAAAGTGGTTTAAAAATTTGTCAATCCAGGAATGATTATACATTACTTCTTCTTACAACTCATTGGCTATACCTCATGAAGCCCAACTTAAAGGGCAAAAATTTAATTCTACCATGTGTTCAGAAGACAGAGATATGGACATAATTGGTAAAGAGCATTAATAGTTTCATCACATTACAGGGTTTTCACACTATTGATAAACTATAGAAACATTTGATTAAATAGGCTTGAATTTGAAAAAGAGAAACATGTGGAACTTATTAGCATGTTTCAAGTTCAAGTTGGATGACTCATGCTCAAGTTTAATGTCTTATGGTAAAATTATATTTTCCATATTCAAGACAGATATTTCCTGGTTATCACAAACAGCTTCATAAACCAAACCAAGCAAAAACAAAGTAGAGCATTTACATAGTACAAATGATAGCTGCATGAATCCTGATTAAGTGGGACATTCATGTTTTATGTTAAAATTCATCTACATTAAAAATAATGTCAGGGAAGCACCTGTGGTTCAAAGGGCGCTAGCCCAATATGCTGGAGGTGGTGGGTTCAAACTCAGCCCCGGCCAAAAACCGCAATAAATAAATAAATAAATAAATAAATAAATAAACAAAATAATAATGTCTAAGAGTGGTCCAAGATAGCCAAATAGAAATCTTTAGCAATCAACCTTCCCCATGAGCACAAAAATCCAACAACAAGCCACACAAAGTAGTGACATCAGAAGAACCAAAAACCTGATAAGTCATCATAGTATCTGGTTTTAATATTACATTAAATGAAGAGGCACTGAAGATGGCAGAAAGAAAACTTTGCTTTGCTTTCTCCCTGCCCTCTCCCATCCCCTGGTAAGGCCACATCAGCATACCTAGTGGAGATAGAATCTGTGTGCCAGAGGAGAGGAGTGAACTGATGGTGGAATTTTGCATCAGAACTGAGGGTCACACTGTCACAGAGGAACACAGCTCAGGACAGAATTCTGCCAGCGACTAAGGAGGGAGCATTTTTTTTTTTTGAGACAGTGTCTTACTTGGTCTCCCTCCGTAGAGTGCTGTGTCATCTTAGCTCACAGCAATATCAAACTCTTGGGTTCAAGCAATTGCCTTGCCTCAGCTTCCCAGGTAGCAGGGACTATAGGTGCCTGCCACAATGCCTGACTATTTTTTAGGTGTGAGGTATTGCTCTTGCTTAGGCTAGCCTTGAACTTATGAGCTCAGGCAATCCACTTGCTTCAGCCTACCAAGTGTTGGGATTATAGACATCAACTACCACGTCTGGACTGGAAGGACATTTAGACCAGCCTGGCCAGAGGAACATCCCCCATCCCCAAACCAAAGTTAACAGCTAGCTCCAAATCCAACTGAGAATTTCAGCCTGGAGACTGAAATAAACTTATTGGCAATTAGGCCACAAAACATAGAGTACTAGGTCAGTTCTTGTGACTGTGCTTGTTCAAAGCCAGTGGACTTGGGGTACATATAATGCAATGAGACAACAGCAATCAAACCAAAGCCTCTGTCCCCCTTCCCTCAATTTCAGAAAATGTAACTCCAGAAGAATCTTCATTCGCTTGGGAAAACAAAAGGGAAGCATTCAGAGGACATTATTTTGCATCTTGAGTACTAGCTCAGACACAGTAAAACAAAGAACTAAGCAGAAGTCAGAAGCACCTGATTCCAAGCCTTAGTGCCTGAATGGCTATAATGGGCCAGAAGTAAACACACTACCATGAAGAGAAGGACCCAGTTTTAGCAGGATTTACCACCTGCTAATTAAAGAGCCCTTGGACTTTGAATAAACATCAGAAGGAGCCAGACAACAGTCGCCACAAACTTTGGGTGAGACTGATCTGACTTCAGGTGTGACCTGGAACAATCCTAGGTGCAGTGGTCCTAAGGAAGTATTCACATTGCTCATCCCCAAACACCAGTATCCCAGCACTGCAGGAGAGTGAGATATTTGTCTAGTCTCTCCTAGATAATTCTCCTTTTTCTTACCCTAGTCCATCAGTGTCGTAGGATCAGGATTCTGCAAGAGTTATGGCATTACTGACTTAGAGTGACCACAGTGCTGATATGGCTGTAATGTCCAAAGTCTTGGATCACAACACTCAATTCTCTTAACTATATGGAAGGCTTTCTCAAGCATGACATATTCAAATAAGACCAGATTGCAAAGATTAAAATAAATACATCTTTTAAGCCAAGACATCAACAAACATCAAGAAATGTCATGAATACCCAGGAAAAAAAGAGCTCACCAAATGTACTAAATAAGGTACCAAAGACTAATCCCGGATGGCTAAAGATATGTAATATTTCTGGCAGAAAATTCAAAATAGCAGTCTTGAAGAAGCTCATTAAAGAGCTTAATGTTAAAGACGACACCAAGAAGGAAGTCAGAAGCCTTCAGAAAAATTTAACAAAGATATTAAAATAATTTTAAAAAACTCAAACAAATTATGGAGCCTAAAAATTCAATTGGCAAGCTGAGAAATGCATGAGTCTCTCATTTGCCATATTGATCAAGCAGAAGATTTAGTGAGGTTGAATACAGGCTATTTGTAAATACATAGTAAGAAGATAAAAGGACCTTAAAAGAATTTTAAAAATGAAGCAACCCTAAGATATATAGAAAATAGACTAAAAAAGGTAAATCTAAGAATTACTGGCCTTTAGAGGTAGTAAAGAGAGAGACTGGAATAAAAAGTTGATTCAAAAAATTTTAAGGAGTAGGGTCTTGGCCCCATATGCCGGAGGTGGCGGGTTCAAACCCAGCCCCGGTCAAAAAAAATTTTTTTCCAGGCATGATGGCTCACTCCTATAATCCCAGCACTCTGGGAGGCCTAGTTGAGTGGATCACCTTAGCTCAGCCTGAACAACAGTGAGATCCTGTCTCTACTAAAAATAGAAAAATTAGCTGGGCAGTTGTGGAGAGCATCTACTTGGGAAGCTGAAGCAGGAGTATGATTTGAAGTCAGGCATTTGAGGTTGCTGTGAGCTGTGATGCCATGGCCCGCTAGCCTGGGGCAACACAGTAAGACTGTCTAAAAAAAAAAAATGCTTAGTCAAAGAAATAATAACAGAGAACTTTCCAAACCTTAAGATAGATATCAACATTCCTAGAGCACTAAGCAAATTTCACCTAAACAAGACTACCTCAAGGCCTTAATAACCAATCTCCCAGAGTTGTGGATAAAGGAAAGGTAGTATAGGAAGTAAGGCAAAGAAAAAAACAAAAAAAACTAAACATACATTAATACATTAATACATCTGGCAACAGATTTCTCAGTGGAAACATTATAGGCCAGAAGAGAGGAACATGACATGTTGAACATAGTGAAAAAAGAACCTTGACCATAAAACATTAAATACTACAAAAATATCCTTCTAATATGAAGGAGAAATAAAGACTTTCCTAGATAAACAAAAGCTGAAAGATTTAATTAACAACAGAGTTATCCTACCAAGAATCTTAAAAGGAGTACTTTGATCTGAAGGAAGAAGATGTTAATGAACAATAAGAAATCATCTGAGGGTATACAACACTCTGATGAAAGGAAGTACACAAGTAGAGAATATTGTTAGAATACTGATGTATAAATCTCTTATATCTTGAATAGGACAACTAAAATATAAACCTATCAAAAGAAATTACTTTTAACAATTTTTTTCAGCAAAGATAGTACAAAAAGGTATAAAGGAAAATAACAAAGTGTTTAACAGGTGGGACCCGTGTGAGAGAACTGAAGTGTAGCAATTCTTTTAGATTTTCTCTTGTTTGTTTATTTGTTAGTTTGTAGACAGATCTGTCATATAGTTAAAATATTTGGTTGTAAAATGTTTCTTGAAAATCTCATGATAACTTCAAATCAAAAACCTACAACAGAAACATGAAAAAGTAAAAATAAAAATAATATGAACAAAACATTAAATCACACTATCAGAGAAAATTATTATTAATGAAGGAAAGAAGGAAGGAACAGAGGAAGGCAAGAAGGGAGGAAAAAAGAAGGGAAGAAAGGAAGGAGGGAAGGAACGGAACGAGGGAGGGAGAGAAGGAAGAAAAAATTGAGTAATCAATTAACAATATGGTAGTGAATAAAACATTGAATGTGAATGGACTAAAATCTCCAGTCAAATATATATGCAATGGCTGAATGGATAAAAAGCACATGAGCCAACTATATTTGGTCTACAACAAAGTCACTTCATCTATAAATACACACATAGACTAAAAATAAAGAGGCGAAAATAGGTATTTCATGCAAATGGAAACCAAAAAAGAGCATGAGTAGCTATACTTCTATGAGTTTAAACAGATTCAAGAAAAAAACTGTAAAAATAGAAGGATAAGTGTTCCGTTTTCTCCACATCCTTATTGTTAAAGTGTCCAAAACAGTCTACAGATTCAATATGATACCCATAAAGAGACCAATGACATTCTTCACAGAATAGAGAAATAGTGGTAAAATTTATATGGAACCCCAAAGGACTAGAATCATTAAAGCCTTCTTGACCAAAAAGAAGAAAATTGAGGTAATCACATTAGCTGACTTCAAATTATACTACAAAGTTATAGTAACCAAAACAGCATGATACTGGCATAAAAACAGGCGCACAAGCCAATGAAATGTAATGAAGAACAAGAAATAAATCTACATATCTATAGTGAATTTAACTTGGATAACTTTGACAAGAACTTACCTTGGGGAAAGGATAGTCTCTTCAATATTTGGTGCTACGGAAAGAGGATATCTATATGAAGAAGAAAGAAAGTTGACTTTCAGGGTGGCACCTGTGGCTCAAAGGAGTAGGGTGCCAGCCCCATATACTGAAGGTGGCAGGTTTAATTCCACCCCTGGCCAAAACTGTAAAAAAAAAAAAAAAAAAAAAAAAAAAAAGAAAGAAAGAAAGCACATTGACTCTTACTTCTGGTTATATACAAAAACCAGATCAAATGGATTGACATCTTAAATATAAGGTCTGAATCTATGAAACTATTAATTAAAAGAACACATCAGAAAATGCCTTAGGATGTTGGTCTGGGTAAGGACTTCTCCAGTAATACCTCCAAAGCACAGGTGATCAAAGCAAAATTGGACAAATGGAATCACATTAAGCTAAAAAGCTTCTGAACAGCAAAGAAAACAATAAACATAGGGAAGAAACAACCCTCAGAATGTAGAGAAAATATTTGTAATTTATCTATTTGACAAGGGATTAATAACTTCATAACTTCAATACATTATTTTTTTTACTTCAATATATTATTATATATGTTGGTCAAACAACTCAATAGGAAAAACTGGAATAATCCAACTAAAAAATAGGAAAGTTATCTGAATAGACATTTTTCAGAAGAAGACATAAAAATGGCCAATAAATATAGAAGAAAATGCTAACGTCAATAATAAAAACTACAATGAGATGCCATCTCACCTCATTTAAAACAGCTTTTATTAAAAAGAAAGGCAATAATGAATGCTGGATAAGATGTGGAGAAATGGGAACCTTTATATACTATTGGCAGGAATGTAAACTAGTAAAACAACAGTGGAGAACAATATGAGGTGACTCAAAAAACTAAACATAGAGCAACCATAACATTCAGCATTCCAAATGCTATGTATGTATGCAAATAAATGGAATTCATTATGTCAAAATATAGCTACATTTCAAATGTATTGCTGCACTATTTGTATTAGCTAAGATTTGGAATCAAATTAAGTATTTGTCAACAGACAAATGGATCAAGAAATTGTGGGTAATATGCATAGTAAAATATTATATAACTGCTAAAAATAATGAAATCCTGCCATTTTCAACAACCTGTATGGATATGGAGAATAATTGTTAAGTGAAATAAGCTAAGCACAGAAAGAGAAATATCATATGTTCTCACTCATATATGGTTAGCAGGGGATGGAAGTATAATGGATAGAGGAAATAAAGTGGAGATGGTTATAGGCACAAAAATGTACTTAGATATACAGAATGAACAATATTTGATAGCATAACAAAGTGAACATGGTCCACAATAAGTTATGGTACATCTTAAAATAACTGTGAGAGTAGAATTGGAATGTTCCTAATACACACACACAAAAAGATAAGTTTTATGAGGTTATGGATATCCCAAATATCCAGATTTGATTGATACACATTGCGTATCTGATGCCTGTATCAAAACATCACATGTAATTTATAAACATATACAACTATGTGTACCCACAATAATTAAAATAAAACATAAAAATGATGTCTATATTTCTATTTGGAAAAGTCAATTTGAACTTTCATATTTACTATAGAAAAACCTAATTACATGATGCTGATTAAAGTTTCTCTGAAAATGATATTTTGTCATAGTTATGGATGTAAAATGTTTTCTGCATGTGTGCGTATTTCTTAATTAACAAACATCAAAATAACTTCACTCTTTTATCTTTTATGAAAATAGTGCAGTATTGGACTTTAAAAATAAACTTATATATAGGACATGTATTCTGGGTAATTATTAACGGCGTTTAAGATTTATCAAAGTGTAAGGGGAAAAAAGGAGAATTTACCTTCTTAGTCCTAGCTCCTTTTTACTCTCTGCCACTTTTTCCCTGCAACCTTTCTCTAAAAGGCCTCCCTAGTTTGCTGACCAGAAGGCTGAATAAAGGAATTCTTTTCAATGCTACACACACACACACAAAAACCAACTATATCAAGAAATGATACTTTTTTGTGTGTGTGGGATGTTTTTCCTATTGCGTTTTGTTCAATTCAGTAAAAGTCAATGTTTCTTATGACCCACTGAATTTAGCTAAAGGTCAATAAAGTTTTAGAGACCTTGAGAAATATCACTATAAGTGCTCTTTCCCCCGAGGAATATTTAGAATATGATATATAAAATTGAAAATAAAATTCTGATACATGTATTAAAATTCCTATTAATCACTAGAGAGAACTAGTCTGATTTGTCGCTGCATTCTCCCATGTCTAGTACAAGATATAGAGAATGTAAGTGCTCGCTAATTGTTAATGCTAAGAAGAAAGGGAGAGAGGGAGGGAGGAAAAAAGGAAGGAAGGGAAGGAAAGGGCAAGAAGGAAGGAAGGAGAGAGAGCAGAAGGTCTTTACCAAGTAACCTTTCTACATGCACTTTGGAGATAAAGAAAATGTCAACATAAATGGTTCCTCAAAAAATTGAAACCAGAATTACCATACGGTTTGGTAATTCCACTTCTAGATACATGTCCAAGAAAATAAAAGCAGAAATTTGAACTGATATTTATAAACTCATGCTAGTATCAGCGGTATTCAAAATAGCCAAAGATCAAAACAACACAAATGTCCATTGAAGGATAAATAAGTAAACAAAATGTGGTAAATATGGAATGCCAGTCGGACTTAAAAATAAATAAAATTTCAAAGAATGCTACAATATGTATGAACCTTAAAACATTATGCTAAATAAAATATGATAGACAGAAGAAGCTATCATTTGATAACACTTTTATGAGGTAGCTAGAACAGTCTAATTCATAGACACAGAAAGTAGAACAGAAGTTAGCAAGGGTTAAGGAAAGGGTATAATAGAAAGTTTTTCATTAATGAGTACAGAGTGCCAGTTTGAAATGAGGAAAAAATATCTGCAGATGGATAGTGGATGTTCTATGACCTTGTGAAGGTACTTAAAGCCATCAGCTTATACTTTCAAAAATTTTTAAATGGTAAATTTTGTGTTATGATCATTTTACTATATCTATATAAATCATGATTACTCTCTTATATAATACCTCACAATTTTTGTAGCTCTTTAGAGATCCCAAGTGATTTCACACATTATTTTATTTAATACTCCTGAAAACACTGTTCTAAGGATAATACAATAAGTAGAAGAATAAAATCTAAAACTCATTCTAGATCTTTGATTTTATTGTAAACCTCTTCTTTAATTGACTTTCCACTTAAGAAACGAATGATAATCCCAAATCTCTGGTAATTTAATTATTACTTGTAGATTAAACTCTTATTGTAATGCATACAGATAATCTGACCTTTAAAGTTTAAACTGTAGTTCTGAAAAATGTTTGAAAAAGTATAATGACTCACTCATATCACAATACAAAGTGCTGGAATAGACAACATTAAGGCAAATTTCTGACTAATAAATGCATTATTTAACACAGAGAATGTAATCCAATAAACTCAACTAAACCTATGTAGAAAAAATAGGGAATAGCTTTTAGTGACAACTCTCCACCCTTATCTGGGCACAGATGCTTGTTTCTTGGCCAATAATATTTGCTTCAGTTGTTTGTCTGTTTTTACCAACAGTGCAATTGGAAATGAGAGAAATCCACTGAATCTCAATTGCACATGGGTGTCAGAAAGCTCACTTCTCTTTGTGAGTAAAACTCACTGCAAGAAAACAAGAACTGAGAAATAAGATGGGGATATGATCACATTATGTGTTCTATACATAGTCACCATACATTAAAATTCTCTCTTTTTTTCTCTCTCTCAGATGCAACCCTTTTGGAGATACAAAGTGAGTTTTCTCAAACTTGTCGAAATGTAATAAATCCATTGGAGAAATCCTTTTGAGTTAATTCTGAAACACATAATTCACTGCTCACACATCATGTCCTCAGGAAAATAGTGCAGTAGTAACATGGATGATCAGCAGAATGGCTCCTGAAAACTGTCAAAATTATATCCTCTTGCTTTTACTCCCTGACAGATTTGACAAGTACAATTTCTGGGAACTTCTTTCATTATTTTAGAACAGAGACGGGGCTGGAATGAAGTCCCCAAACTGCCTGGCTGTCTGTGACATTTTCCAGAAATATCTAACCCACCTCTGAGTTCATAGGGAATTGAAAAGAAGAGTGAAAGTTCCTTTGGACTTTCATACAGATGTCTTCTTATAGATGCTACCCTATAAACTGCACCCATCAACTAACATGACCTCTCAGCGGAAATCAAGATGGCAGTAAGCCACTTTTTGAAAGCTTCCTTCAATGAAACGACACTACTCATTCTCAGAACTACCTAGAAGAAGAAATCCACATCTTGTCACTGACCAATTCTTTTTTTCATAAGACCTGAGTGATAAAGAAACTGAGATGTCAGACTCTATGCGTTTACTCACAAGCCATCCTTCAATCTATGACATGACAGCTTCCATCATTTCACACTCTCAAATTCATTAGCAAGTACTTCAATAGCATGCTGTTCTCCTGACTACATTTACTGACATCTGAACACTATTATAGTTTTCTCTTTCATCTTACATAGCCTACCAGAGTATAAGCTCATCTTTTCTTTTCTTTCTTTTTTTTTTTAAGAGACAGAATCTCACTTTGTCACCCTCTGTAGAGCGCTGTAGTGTCACAGCTCACAGCAACCTCCAACTCTTGGGCTAGGCAATTCTCTTGCCTCCACCTCCTGAGTAGCTGGGACTATAGGTGCCCGCCACAATGCCTGGCTTTTTTTTTGTTGCAGTTTGGCTGGGGTTGGGTTTGAACCTGCCACCAACAGTATATGGGGCTGGTACCCTACTCACTGAGCCACAGGTGCTACCCTATAAGCTCATCTTTGTATTCCTAGTATTTGGCACATAGTAAGTGCTTAGAAAATATTTGTTGAGTCATGTTAAATGAATCAAAACATATCATCCTAATGCATTATGTAAAAAATATTAAAAATTTTCTCACACATTATTGGGGATTAACTAATATATTCATTTTCCTTTCTTTAAAGTGTTTGATACACCCACTTAAGAAATTAGATTAATAAAAGTGAAATTGTTGATCTCTCAAAAAGAAAAAGAAATTAGATTAAGTTTGAGGACTCAAAGGATATTCTTGGGAATGAAGAAAATAAGAGAATTTGTCATTACTAAAAAATCAAGGGGATGAAGTTATCTTCGTTTATTATTGTTACTCTTCCTCCAGCCCAAGGCTTTTCTTTTTTTTTTTTTTATAATTTTATTGAATCATAATTCTGTACATTGGTGCAATCATAGGGCACGATTCATATACATTCAGAAATGTTTTGATCGTACTGTTACAGATAGCCTTCATGGCATTTTCTTGATCACTA
>CAUYON010096018.1:0-14595 GCA_963573935.1 Arctocebus calabarensis
ACAAAGTGATTTTATTTGGGGATGTTCTATACTTGACTGCTTTCAATATCAAGCAAAGATAAAAACCTCAAAGTAGACTGTTAAGGTTTCAATACATTTTTTAAAGATGTTAAAATAAAAGGACACAGAAGGAGCGAGGGGGTGGGATTTTGGTGTGTGCCACACGTTTTGGGGGCAAAACACGATTGTAAGAGGGACTTTACACAACAAATGCAATCAGTGTAACATGGTTTCTTGTACCCTCAATGAATCTCCAACAATAAAAAAAATATATAAAAAAATAAAAGGACGCATTATGTAGGAAAACATTTCTTACATAGGAAATAAGGGGACAAGCTTGTGACCAGATTTCCCTAAGGAAAATGCAAGTGAAACACACACTAAACTCTTAGCATACAAGGGGGATTAGTTCAAGGACCCCCAAGTGTACCAAAATCTATCCATACTCAATCCTGTGCTTGACCCTGTGGAGCCCGCTCACAAAAAAAGTCGGTCCTCTATACCCATGGGTTCCATATCCTGTGAATACTACATTTTCAGTCCTCTTTGGCTGAAAACCATGCAAACGTAGGTGGACCCACACAGTTCAACCCAATATCCTTCAAGGGTCAGCTGCAGTTTGTTTGTTCACTGTGGCAATATCCCCAATATGGCCAGGCCCAGGGCTGACGAAAGTACGGGGGACACATGACCAGCTCTGTGATACAGCTATTCCAAAAGAGTTCCTGAGCCCACACTGTTTGCCGGACTTGGCTCTTATGACAAGTTGTGGCAATGAACAAAGCAGACGGAAGTCCCTGCCTCCCCAGAATTCAGACTTGATAATATTTATACTTTCAGGACCCAGGCTCATCACAGTTTTCCTAGAACGAATATCTCTTGCTTCAATTTCAATACTTTTATATATTTTTTAAAAATAATCCTAAACTTCATTTGGATCCAAATAGCTAAAGCAATCTTAAGTAAAAAGAACAGATCTGGAAGCATCATATTACCAGACTTCAAGTTACAGTACAAGGCCATACTCACCAAACAGCACGGTGTTAGTGTGAAAATAGAGACGGAGACCAATGGACCAGAAGGGAGAACCCAGAAGTAAGACCTTCCAGCTACCAGCAGCTGCTCTGCAGCAGGGCTGACAACAACACACAGTGAAAAGGCGGCCCTAGTCAATACCTGGTGCGGGGAAAACTGGAAGCCATGTGCAAAAAATGAAGCAGGATCCCCTTCACTATGCACAGAAATAATTCAAGATAGATTAAAGACTTAAACATAAGGCATTGAAACATAAAAATTCCAGACAAAAAATGTTGGAAAAACTCTTCTAGACATTGACCTAGGCAAAAAATGTATGCTAAGACCCCAAAGGCAAATACAGCAACAACAAAAATAAATAAATGAGGATTGATTAAGTTAAAAAGCTTCTGTGCAGTCATGGAAACAACAGTGACCAGACGACCTACAGAATGGGAGGTCGTCTCATCCATTCAACAAAGAACTGATTTTCAGAATCTACGAAGAACTCCAACAAATCAGCAAGGAAAGAAAAAACAGAAAGCAATGACATGAACAAAGTTTTTTGAAAGAAAATGAATAAATGGCAAAAAAAATGTGAAAAAAAGTGTTCAACATCTCTAAACACCAGATAAATGCAAACTAAAACCATGCAGAGATACCACCTTACTCCTCAGAATGGCCATCACCTAAGTCATGAATCAACCAGTGCTGGTGTGGACACAGAGACAGGGACAGTCATGCTCTGTGGGTGGGACTGCAAATTGGTTTCACCTCTGCAGAAAACAATCTGGAGATTCCTCCAGGAAATAAATGTAAACTTCCCATTCCATCCAGCAATCCCATATTGGGTATCTACCCAAAGGGAAAAAGGTCTTTTCATCAAAAAGACATCTGTACTCAAATATATACTGTGACACATTTCACAATTGCCAAGATATGAAATCAGCCTAAGTGCCCATCAATTCGAGTGGATAAAGAAAACATGGGGTATATACCAGGGAGTACTACTCAGCCCTAAAAAAGAATGAAATAATGTCTTTTGCAGCAGCTTGGCTGGAACTGCAGACCATTAACCTAAGAGACATTCCTCAGGGACAGGAAAACAGACACCACAGGCTCTCACTAATAAGTGGGAGCTGAAGGTTACACACACCCAGACACAAAGAGAAGTAAAGGACAACAGGAACCAAGAAACAGGGGCTGGAGGGGGCGGGGTGAACATTACCAGGTAGGACAGACATTATTATGGCGACCGGAACACTAACGGCCCGACCTAAGTATTATAAAAGGTATCCATGTAACAAAAGCATTTGAACCCCCTTAATATTTTGAAATATAAACAAATAGGGTCACCGATATAATAATGCAGAATGAATCATTAAATAATTGCATATTTTGATTAGTACATCTTTGTACCCTCAGTGAATCCCCAACAATAGCAAACGATGTAGTGTTACAATATTAAAGAAAACAGAATGTAAAAGATTTAAACAAAATAAGAGGGGAAATTTTATACTGATAAACATTACACTCTATTTAGAAAATATAAAACTCACAAAACTTCAAGTGTTTAACTTCATATAAATGAAATTACATTTAAATAAAAATTGAGAAATACTATAAATATAAGAAGAAATTGTTGATTCCAAATCCAGATGAGAATATTTAACGTGTTCTCTCAGAAAACTGATCAACAACAAAAGTAAAGGATATAGCACGTGTGAGAAGCATTAGTTTACATTAAACACTAATATTTACCCCAAACAGAAAATTCACATTTTTTATAAATATTCATGGAAGCTTTATAAATAGTGTAAGAGAATCAGACCCAAATGGAAAGAGTGAAAATCCCCAGTGAGCCATTTACTGCAAAGTACAAGCTGCTTGTCTAACCCTCTTTTGCTGCTCACGCTGTGGGTAAACAGACACCATGTCTCCACCTTTGTGCATCTCCGCCCCTCATGCTGCGCTGTCCACAAAGACGAAAGCCCGGTGTTACCCTGGTACAAAAGAGTCTACTACCTCCTGTAACAAACAATTATATTAAGCCCTTTAATTGTTAATTATCAGGTTTTCATAAGTACCAAAGTTCACAGATTCCAGACCACAAGGACTTCCCAAATTAAAGTTATGACCCCACTTTTGCTGACTGACTCTTTAATGAAAATAGAAGGGAGATACCTCACTAGATCCTTCACTGTTTGAAACGGTGATATTAAGACCCTCAGATCATAAACCATTGATATCCAGGTCCGAGAAAAGAGTGGTGGGGGGAGAGTCACAACAGAGTGGGCGGCAGACTGACTGGTGAGGCAGTGACCCAAAGGCAAAGCTCGGAGCAGAGAGAGGGGAGAAAGGCTGCCACATTGGTAATCTCCTCAAGGGCGACTTCGTCCGCGGATACGGTTGGAGAAGCCTCAGTTTGAGAGATAAATCTCCTCAAGGGCGACTTCAGCCGCGGATACGGTTGGAGAAGCCTCAGTTTGAGAGATAAATCTCCTCAAGGGCGACTTCGTCTGCGGATACGGTTGGAGAAGCCTCAGTTTGAGAGATAAATCTCCTCAAGGGCGACTTCGTCCGCGGATACGGTTGGAGAAGCCTCAGTTTGATAGATAAATCTCAAGGGCGACTTTGTAAGCGGATACAGTTGGAGAAGTCTCACTCTGACAACTTTCATTACATTACGTGAGAGATGAAAGTTCTCCAAGAGTGAAGTGAATAATATACCTAAAAGTTACCAATAACTTCTATTTTAACTATCTATCTCATATTATAAGTATCCCTCGACATATCTGTGAAGTAAAAGATGGTGGATGAGATTGAGTCAGCACAGCCGGAAGTTATACTCTCCACTTATAAACAAATTATATCTTCTATAAGAAACAATAAAATCAGATTCAATAAGCACACACTAAGTGCCTTCTTTGCACAATATTCTGTGCTGGCCAAAATAAAGAAACAGATGTCAACCTTGTCCCTAATCAGGTGGGCAGGTCACACATGTATACTGCTCCAGTGAAAGGTGCATACTGAGGTAGGTGGTAACGGACAAAACCAAAACAAGTCAAGGGAATTTATACAACAAACATGAAATAGGTCCCTGATACCCCTAATACTTCATAACACCACACTCATGCTTTCAATCTTCTGTATTGGTCTTGTCCAATTTTCCCATTATAACATGGATGGAATGGCCATGACTATAAGAGGCTTTTTATTAAAACCCAGAGGCTTTCCTGAGAATCCTGGACACTTCAGTAGCCGGATCCCCAGTGACCAAAGGTCACTAAAGCCTCCACTTACACACTTGGACAACCTGACGGGGTAGATCGTGACACAACCATTCCTCAGGAAGGAACACGGAACACAACCAGCTATTCTTGTCTTTGAGCGCAGCCTTTAATCCAGACGTAACAACTCTTCCAACATGTCACTTCCTATCTCTGAAGAATAGGAGAAAGGACAGGTTATAAACACCGCCCTGTCTCAGCAGTTCTGTTCCCACGACCTTGGTCTTCACTTGCCTCTGGGTGATGACAATGTGCAAATGCCACAGCTGACAGGAACCCCTTGACCCTGCAGTTTGACCATGTCAAGGAAAAACACGCTGCAACGGTAGGCACTAGCAATTTTCAACAGAGAGAGACTTTTAAAAAGAGCTCCAAGACAGTTCTTTATCTTTGGGTTTTTCAAGATAGTGAAAAGTTTTCAGACACTCTGGATAAACCCCTGATATGCTTTAATGAAAGTGTAGTCGGCGATGCTGTTTTTATATATTTGCAAAATATGTGTTGGGATTACGACAAAGATACGTTTTCATTAGGGCCCATCTAGAAAAACCCAGTCTAACAGGCTTTTTCCACACTAGTCTTCCTAGCTTTTGATGTCAAATAACGTTCACTCACCTGACCACAGACATAAATTAACCGCATGCTTACTGCATCCTGAGGACTGAGTACTATGGTTCGTATTATTCTTACTCAGAAATCTAACTATTGTAGCCAAGTTTTTTATAGTAAGCCTAAGAGTAAATGTTTATAATGCATTTCATTGTTAAACAGAATTTATCATATTATCTCATTTTTTGAAAGTATTATATCTACCTAGCCTGCTTTGTGCTTTTGTTCAATGCACAAAAAGAAATCTCAAATTATAATTATACCTGATGTTAACTCAATGGTTATTTCTGGGTGGTGAAAAAGTGGTTTTTTTATGTACAGTTTGAACCCTAATTCATTTTAATACTTTTGTAATGTATTTTACAAAGACAGTAACATTAATATTCTAAAGAAATAAAAGATGAAATATATTTTAAAAAGTAAGTTTTTAAAAAATTAACTTTGTAATTTCGTTTCATTATTCTGACTCTGCAGTTTAGTTTCCCAGATAAGGCATAGAACTTATAAAAATAAGAGAATGTTAGAGAAAAGATGTTCCAAAAAAATCTTGACTTTCTTGTAGAGTTTTTTGAAGAAAAATGCATTGTTTTTAGATTGAGCACAATAGTACAGCAGGTAGAAACAAGCACTCTGAAGTCAGAGAGTCTTGTTTTCAAGTTTTAGCTTTGTCACGGGCTCTGTGGGCTTGAATGTTTCTTAAACTTTTTCTTAGTTTTTTATCTGTAAAATGAAAACAGTGACAGGGACCTCCCAGGGGCTGCAGAAACGAGTGTTCATGTGGATAGAACATGCCGAGTCTTCAGGTCAGCCGAGTGGCAGGGGGCTCTTCATGGACCAGACCCAAGAGTTGTTTTCTACACTGTTTTCTGACGTCAACGCTGCATAATTGGTGAGAAACCATCACCTCTCAGATACTGTTTAACTCTTTTATTCCTCTTTTTCTTCATAGAACAAACACCTAATCTCATGAAATGCCTGCTACAATAATATTAATTCTCCTTTTTGAGCACAGGACAACATGACAAGAGTGACTGTACCTAACAAACTCAAACATTTTGACCTGGTTGTTTGTACTCTCACGTTAACCTGAAATAAAAATAGTACTAATTCTCAGTACTATACAGGAGAGAGTGGTTGCAACTTAAAGATAAAATTCACAAAACCCACAAAGTGCTCATATTCAATGCTGAAACGTAGCTTGTAGCAGCATTTGAATAATGGTGAATAAATTCAAATCGGTTCAATATTTCCATTTCCAATTTTACATGCTCAATAATTTTAAATTTTTAAATCACAAAACAGTCTCTTTTCTAAGAATGCAAACGTCTTAAATGTGAAATGTGATAAAATCAAAATACAGGGTGGCCGTAAAGTTCATAAATTGCGCACGAACTGTACGGCCGCCCTGTATTATGTGTCAGCATTCGTGATTTCGCCTGCTGAAAGGATTCCGACGATGTCTGCGTCCTGTCCCGCCCCGAGTCGGTGTCCAGCGCGCAGCTGACCCGCCGCCTTGCGCAGCCAGGATGCAGCCGCTCGCGCTGACCCGGGGCCTCCGCTCGCCAGTTGGTGCTGTCCAGAGTCGCTCCGGCGGGATTTGGATAGCGCCGGTGCCCGGGCTGCTTTTCGCCGTTTGGGTGGTACAGCAGGTCACCGTGAGACCAGCCATGCGACAGCGGCTGGGTGCCGACCCCGCCGAGCACCACGGCTGTTCTGGGCCCGGGGAGACGCCTGCGGGGGAAGAGAGGCGACCCGGGAAGCGCGGGCGACGCACGGGGATCAGCTAAATGTGTTATAGGATGGCAGGGAAGCCTCTGACAAGGAGACTTTTTTTATTCTTTATTAAATCGTAACTGTGTACATTCACGCATTCATGCATTACGGGGTACAATGTGCTGATTTGACACACAACGTGGAAAGCTTACGTCGGATTAGCAGGACCATCTCCTCGCTTACTTATCTGTTGTGGTAAGACATTATCGAGGGAAGAACCAGGGAGGGAGCTAAGCAGGGGACTCCTTAGAAGAGGACGGTCCAGGCGGGGCAGCGGCAGGTGCCAGGGCGCTGGGGGAGGGGCAGCGCCCGCTGACACCGGGAAGGTCGGGCAGCCAGGTTACTTCGCGCCTCAAAGGTCACTGAGGCTCCTAAGGGACGGCGTGACAAGTCCGGCTTGCATTTGACATCGCGCTGCGGGCTGCGCTGATGTGACTCGAAGCACGCAGGTCACCTTACTGAGAACGACCTGTGGCGGTGTCTGGAGAGGAGGTGCTCAGTGCAGTGACCAGCTGGAAAGCCGCGGTGGCAGCAGTGACGATGGCTTACACTCCAAGATGACAAGTTCTGGATGTTTCCAGGCAGAGCCAGCGGGTGTGTGAGAAAGAAGCCCGGTCTGACTCCAAAGCTTTTTCCTCAGCAAACAGACGGTATAAATGGCCATCGAATGGAACAAGCACGGCTGGTTGTGAAACTTGGGGGCAAGAGGCAGATGAGGAGTCCAGTTGGGTGTGAGGAGGAGTATGGAACGACTGTGAAGATTCCATGGACACAGCTGCGTGGAGAAGTGTGAGGATAGTGTGAGTGACAGCACCCAGGACGTCATTATGCATGGAAGTCATTTCCTTGCTTGTCTTTGCAGAAAAACACCTGTGAAGAGACCTCCAGGAATGAACACGGGCTCTCCAGGGTTAACACAGTAGGGAGAAGGGAAGAGCCAGCCCCGCAGACGAAGGAGCAGCTGGCAGGCACGGGGACACCTGGAGCGCGTCTGCACCCAGGAAGCCAGGCGGTGCCCAAGAGGAGAGAGGCCAACTGTGTCAAATGCTGACGCAGGTCCAGTACGATGAGGGCCGGGAGTGGCCAGATGGAGCTCACGGGCTATCTGGACAGGAGTGGGTTCTGTGAAGCAGAGGGGACTAAATCCTGACCTGGAGAAGCTTCAGAAAGATGGAAGAAGAGAATAATTCCCCAGGTGTTTCTCTACAAAGACAAGCAAGGAAATGAGTTGTAGCTGCTGGGAAAAGTGGGTCAATAAGTAGGTTTTTATGCTGACAGGGACATTCGAGGAAAAGGAAAATACTGACACAGAAGAATTCTTGGTGAGACGTTCTGGAATGGGGCAGGGGTAGCACATAGAGCACAGGGGGGCAGGGGGGCTCTGGATGGGAGCTGTCCGTGTGCCCCATGGTCACCAGTGGGGAGCCAGGGGGGACAGATGCAGTGGGGTGTGGGAGTCTCCTCTATTGCTCCAGTCCTCTCAGGAAAGGTGGAAGCAAGTTATTAAGCTGAGAGGGAGGATGGAGGAATTCTGTTACAATAGAACTAGTACCAGCTAAGACAGCAAGAAAATAAGGTTCATGTCTTCTATATCCTTGCTTTATCATGTTGTTCTATAATTTTATAAATAATATAAGGTACTTCAGTGTGTTTATGTGACACATTATGTTTCTTATGGTGTTCTCTGAATTGATAGTTCTATATTTATTATATAGATTCTTCTTTGATTTTTATGTGGTGCTTTTCTTCTCTTAGTATTTAATCTGGTGTTAGTATCTTAAATTGAATTTTTACCATCTGTGAAAACTAGGATAATTGAGTATGTGATTGAGAATAAAACTTTTCTCAGTATTAAAACAAAAAAAAGAAAAAAAAGATAGCAATGAAAATCAGCTAATTGGAAACTTGGTACTGAGTGAAGAGGGAGCTATTAATACTCAGAATTTGGAAACAAGTCATCACTCCGGTTACTTTTCTAGCCTCAGTTTATTTCCTGGGTGGTCTAAGGAACTTCAAGGTGAGAGTTTAACTTAGCACAATCTTAGGTGGCAGTGTCTGGGGAACCTAGCGGAACCAAGTGCATATTTTCCTACAGGAGGAACTCAGCTTCACTTCATACCTCAATGAAGGAGAAACTCAGGGTAAAAAACAAATGACCCTACATGAAAGCAAGGCGCCATCAGTGAGAATCAGCAGAACAATGAACTGTAATGGGTGTTCAAAGGACTCTAGAAAATGGAATGAGGAGGTAAAATATTAAATAATCTTGAAAATATGTGCCAATGGGAAGTACATGAAAGCAGCAAGGTAAAATTTAAATGATGCAGATATATCTTCCAGAAATGAAAAACAAACTACAAAATTCGGGAGATGCATTTAAACACAGCGTAGGTGCAACTCAAGAGAGGATGGGAGATGTGAGTGCAGAAGTTACCCAGGATGCCACACAGGCAGCAAGTAGCCAAGATAAGTCACGTGAAGTCAGGACAGACGGAGTGACAGGGAGCTGGCTGACATGCCTTCTTGGAATCCCAGAAGGAGAAAAAGGAAATAGAAGTATTATTTGAAAAGACAATGGCTGAGAATGTTTTTAGAACTGCTGAAATATACCAACTTCTTAGATTTAAGAAGCCTAATATTGAGAAAATGAAATCAACTCTACACATTACAGTGAACCTGCACAACACCAAAACAGAGAAAATAACAGAAACAGCTCCAAAATCATAAAGACATCTTAATAACGAAAATAGACTTTCCATTTGTTGTTTTCATTAATAGCAGTAAGCACAGCAAGATGATGAGATTACACCAAATGGGCTAAGAGAAAACTTTCAACCTGAAATCCTATGACTAACGATGGTGTTGGGCAAAGAGAGTGGTAAACATGGTAAATTCATCAAACTTTGTGCAGAGTAAAAATAATTTCTTATAGGGCATAACAAGGAAAATTGGCTGGGCACAGTGGCTCATGCACTATAATCCCAGTACTTTGGGAGGCTGAGATGGGAGGATCTCTTGAGGCCAGGACTTTAAGACCAGCCTGAGCAACATAGGAAGATGCCTTCTTACAAAAAAACAGAAAAATTATCCAGGTTTGGTGGCATGCATCTGTAGTCCCAGCTGTTTGGGAGATGGAGGCAGAAGGGTTGCTTGGGCCCAGCAGGTCGAGGTTGCAGCTCCAGGGGAAGGTGAGGTCTTACAGTCTAGGAGAGAAGTAAATGCCTCACCGTCTCGTTCTCAGCATTCGCAGGATAGAGAATGTCGTAGACTCTGTGACTGTGTGGGTCTCTACATTGTGCTATTTAGGGAGCTCTCCTGAACAAAAATTTTATTCCCAGGGCAGTAGTTAGTTATCTCTGGGGAAAAAAAAGAGAGAGAAAGAGAGTTTTACCCGCGTCCAATATTAGCATAGTTTTACCAGTGCACAAGAAAGCTCACTCAAGATTGAGATGTTCAATGTGAGGTTATTCATCCTAATTGCTTTTCCTTCTCCTGTAGACCAGTAGAACCCAGGAGAGACAAAACAGGCTCAAAAGCAGACTGCAGGTGCCTCCGTCTGCACGAGCTTCCTCGGGGAGACACAGCCAGAGTGCTGTTCAGCTAAACCCATCTTCTCAACAAGGATTAAGAGGCCCTCAAGCCCATTTAAACCCCCCTGGCCCAAGGACATATACAAATATAAAACCTAGGCAAAGTTCTGCCCTACAACAAAGTAACCGACAACCTCAAAATTATCAGAATTTACCAGTTAAACCAAGACCTCGCACTACCAAAACTGATGCAGTTAAGCCTGCTCAGAAATCAATTGGAAGCAGTAAACCACTCACAGGTAACTATGTTTGTCCAAAATAGGTTAATCTAAATACCTTTCATCTCAAAAAGACATTAAACCCCAAATATCTAGCCAAAAACATCTGAACAAAATAAGTGGGCAAAAAATGAGCACTTTATAAAGAGAAATTACCTAAATGAAGATAAAAAATGAATACCAGGTACAGAGAAAACATCTGCTAAATCAAAACTTCAAAACCCTAAAACCATAAAGGAACAAGCCAGCAGACAAATAAAAACTCCTGTGCAAAAACAAGCTAACCAGAGACAATACAATGTTAATAATTCTTAAAACCCATTTTCAAAGCTTAAGATAAAAATCTAGTGGACAAAACAAAGCTAAAGAGAAAATCCAACAAACAAGTAAACTGAGTTCTAAAAATTCTAGGCCTAGCAATCTTCAATTTGGCCAATCAAAACCTAATCAGATCTCTCTTCCAGAAAAAAGAAGCTACCAACCCCAAAGTAATACAAAAGCAACAGTTCACCAAGAACCTAGCATTTTCAAAACCCAAAGAGTTATACTACCTAAAAAATCACCAAAGAAATCTATCTCTTATATAAGTACTATTATTCAACAGAAGGCCAGGTAAACCAAAACATCTTCATCGTCAAATGCTAAGAGCAATGGCCTCCAATAAGCAAAGCCACAGATAGTGGACCAGCAGAAAACATCCAGCCAGTTGAAACTTAAGAAGAATACAATTATCAAACAGCAACCACGTCAAGCAAAAAAAATTATAAGAAAGCCAAAAGACCAGAGAAAACACCTTTCCAATACCACTGAAATAAAAAAGACTGGACAATCTAAACCAAAACAAAAGGAAATGAACAAAAAAGCTTAGTGAAAGCCAAGCGTGGACCTCACCCATCTGGTCAACCAGATCCTCAACAAAAATCTCCTGCACCACAGAGAAGCCAAAGAACTCAAAGTCCCAAGAATTCAACAGCTTACAAACAACCTAGAACAGCCAAATTTGACCAAAGTAAAATCGCTAAAAAATTACCAAGGAAATTCCAATCTCCCTCTACCTCCAATGTTCAGCAGAAACCAAAACCATCCAAGCCACCTTCATCTGGCAAACAAATGTGCAATGCCAAGTTCGATTACCAAAAATAGCTGATGGATCCAAACTTCATATAAATACAACCAGTAAGCAACAATCGAGTCAAACAAAGTCTTTAGTACAAAAGCAAACTGACCAGAGAAAACATCACTCCAATATTTCTGAAATAAAGCAATCTGCAATCTCAAAACCCAAGACCAAAGCAAACAGAAACAACAGAAGTAAACAAGCAAAGCAACATCAATCTGCGCTAACAAGGCCTGGAAATCACCAAGCTCGCCAACCCAAACTTGCCCCAAAACATCATACCCAAGACATCAACCATCTCCCAGATCACAGGACTTCAACTAACAAAACTGAATTTCAGCAAGGAAAAACTGTTAAAAAGATTCCAAGAACCAAAGCTCAACAAAATCCAAAAAGATTCAATCCACCTGCAGTTTTAACTGGTAAAAGGAATGGTCAGCCCCAAACTAAGCCACAAGCAGTGGGTCCACAAAAGCACATAGCCTATTAAAAGCTCATAATAACGCAACCAAAAAATATCAAGTGGTCCAAAGACTCCTTCACAAAAACAAATTACTCAAAGAAAACATGGTCTAAATGCTACTAAAAAACCTGCAAATTCAATACCCCCTGCAAACAGGCCAAACAAAACCAAAAAAGGTACCCAAGCGACCTAATAAACTAAGAACTATGCAGAGACGTCACGCATCTGGCCAATCAAGGCCTCTTCAGAAGCGTCCTGAGCAGCAAAACCCACGCCAACCTCCAGGCCCTAGAGATTCATTAGCTCCTAAAAAATCTAGAGTTGTAAAATATCAGCCATGCAAAACCACTAAAAATTTATCAAAGAAACCTAATCTCCCTTTGGCACCAAATTTCAGCAAAACCCAAAAGCATCCAAACTACCTTCAATTCCAAATGGTCCAAGGAAAGGCCAATGTAAAACTAAGCCACAACTGTCAGATGCAAAGAAAACACCTGGCTCAGCGAAACTTCCTAAAACTCCAGCAATAAAGCAACAAGGACTGGTCCAAATATCCCCAAACGTCACCAGACAGTGCCCACAAAACCTCATCTGAATAAAAGAATGAGAAGAAAACCTATCCAAGGAACCAAAGGCCAAAGCAAGAACACAAAAGAAAAGTAACAAAGTAAGGTGTCCTGGTCTTCAGAGACTCCCTCAGCCTCATCGTCCTGCCAAGAAATGCCTGGACCCAAGAGGCCTTCACTCAGCTGTCCTGCTGGACACGAACACCCCACTGACCAGCTTCATCCCTGTCCACGCAGACCAATTCAGCGCCCTGGCTCACACCACCACCACATAAGGAAGCCTGAGAAAAAACACCACCACCTTCAGGCAGACCTCCAGGAAAGCCATCGCTGAAGCCGAAACCCGGCTGTCAGCATCATCGTCCGGGGGTGCGGCCTCCCTGACCTCCTTGGAAGCTGCTGACACACCGTAATCCAACCACCAGTGTGGCCACATCTACAGGACTGTTGTCACTGACCACTGAACTTTCCACAACCATTGAAGCTGCTCCCTTCACAACCAAATTGACCAGAAGTGTAAAAGCAGTGGCTTCTCAGCCTGTGTTGAGCAACACTGCACCCACAGCCACCCCGTACCCATGGTCAGCACAGCCCTTCTGTCTTCAGACACTGTGGCCACAACCCTGGCCACTGAAGACGACATACTTGATTATGAACTGACCACTACCGACTTCACTTCACCTGCCACCACAGAGCCCCCAACCTGCACAGGTGTCCCCTCTGCCACTCGGTATGCTAGGACAACTGTTCTTCTTTCTCTTCCCACAACCACCTCTGTTCCTGCTACCGCAGGCCCCCTGTAGCCCCAAGCATATCCACTCCTTCCAGGGCCACTCAAGCTGCCACCACCACTGTGACTGCCACTCGGAGAACCTCCAGTCCTGTCTCCAGCGTGACATCTGAGTCCTCTGCCCCTTATTTCCGTACTGCAGATGACACAACTGCTCCCACTGACACCACATTGGGTGAATGGGTCCCCACAGATGACCTCACGACCTCGGACTCTAGCACACCGGATGACACTACTGATGACTATGACTTGGACACCAGCACCGCTGACTCTGTCACCACTTCAGAACCCACCAGCGATGGTGCCTCCAGCTCACCCACAGCCACAGCCACATCTCCTCCTACCACAGCAGTCACCGAGGCCACTAATGGATCTGTTTCTTCGACTAGACCTGCAACATCCACAAAAGCCACCTCTGTGGCCACTGACACCCCTACCAGGACCACGAGTGGCGCCTCCTGTCTCTGTCACACTGGCCTCTGTCACCCCCCCACCTGCCTCTGTCCCCCCACACCTGTCTCTGTCACCCCCACCTCTGCTTCTGCCACCCCCACACCTGCCTCATTGGCTACAGCTGGATCTTAACAACGGCAGCCACCAGCACATCACCCCCACTCTCTGCCATCTCCTCCACCACCCGGGCAGCCACCACCACACCTGTCTTTTCCACTGTCCTCACAGCCTCCTCCATACCCCCCACCACCATGACTGAGGCGCCCCCCCCCAGCTAGTCTTTCTGCATCTCCCCCCACCACTGAGGGATCTCTCCCAGCATCTGCAGATGAAGCACCTGCCACGGACGCTTCAGATGAAGTTACTGACACCACCACCCAGGCTTCAGATGAAGTTACTGACACCACCACCCAGGCTTCAGATGAAGTTACTGACACCACCACAGACGCTTCAGATGAAGTTACAGACACCACCACCCAGGCTTCAGATGAAGTTACTGACACCACCACCCAGGCTTCAGATGAAGTTACTGACACCAACACCCAGGCTTCAGATGAAGTTACTGACACCACCACCCAGGCTTCAGATGAAGTTACTGACACCACCACCCAGGCTTCAGATGAAGTTACTGACACCACCACCCAGGCTTCAGATGAAGTTACTGACACCACCACAGACGCTTCAGATGAAGTTACTGACACCAACACCC
>CAUYON010096019.1:0-56846 GCA_963573935.1 Arctocebus calabarensis
AATGTCTTTATATAGTGATCAAGAAAATGCCATGAAGGCTATCTGTAACAGTACGATGAAAACATTTCTGAATGTATATGAATCGTGCCCTATGATTGCACCAATGTACAGAATTATGATTCAATAAAATTAAAAAAAAAAAAAGAAGAAAAAGAAACTGTGGCCCCATGGGATAAGGAAATGCTATTCAGTACTGAAAACAAGCTACCACATAATGAAACCTAGGGAGGAAACTCTGATAGACGTTACTGAGAGAAAGCAGTCTGAGGAACTTCATGCTATATGATTCCAACGATATGACATTCTGGGAAGGCCGAAACTATGACAACAATTAAAAAACCCCAGCAGTGGCCGTGAGCCAGGGGAGAATGAGGGCTGAACAGCAAGAGAGTGACAAAGCTCTGTTTCACTCTCCAAGGGTGGTTACAGCTTAGGTATTTGTCCAAAGCCTAGAACGGACAGCACCCATGTGAGCCCCATGGAAGCTCTGGACTCCGGGCGACAATGACGCGTCAGCGATGGTTCACCAGCTGTCACAAAGGTGCCCCCTCCGGTGAGGGGTGTAGGCAACAGGGCAGGTGATGCAAGGGGGATAAACGGGAAATCTTTGTGCTTTCTGCTTAGTTTTGCTGTAAAGTAAAACTTTCTCCCCAAACTGAATCTATACACCCATAAAAAGCAAGGAACACCTCTTTCATATCATAGTTCTCTGCTTTTTTATGAGAATGGGACACGAGAAACCGGGTAAGATCTGAACGTGAGCGCCTCTCTTAGGTCACTAGAATGAGTGTCCTGGTGATGGTGGTGTTGGGGCAGCAGGTGGGACGCGCTGCACTGACACCGATGTGACCCTTACCGGCTGGTCAGTTCGGTTGATGCCGATGAGAAAGAGCAGCTCTGCCACGAAGAGGCTGACGCACAGGTTCTTGTGGATGGTGTTTCGGTCGCTCTGGAGCCCGCGGAAAAAGCAAAACGTGAAGACGCAGATCAGGAGACAGACAAGGGACAGCAGGATCCCAACCCACGTGATCACGTCCAGAAGAAGGTCATGGACCGCGTCGCTGTGCTGCGGACACAACAGAAGGGCCATGAGTCGCGCTTCGACAGGAACCATTATAAAGTACAAGGACCTAGATTCAGAGACACGATTTAATAATGCACAAAATGCCCTCCACGCTCAGCGAATAAAATAATCTGACGTTTTGGATTTTCTAGTCCTTAGAGAAAGTGTTTAAGCTCTTCTCTGTGGTGAGTCAATCTGACATTCAGCAATGACAGCAGTGCATCTTGGGGCCCTGCATTTTCAGAATACAAGTAGTTGAAGCCGACCCACCTGATTCTGTCCAAAGATTTCTAAGTAAAACTTTCTGTTTTAATCTATATAACTTTTGAGAGCTAACTCTGGGACAGCCCCTCTTAAAACCCAAGCTAGGCGCATAAGGGAAATTGTATCTCAGTTCACATAAGGATCTTATAAAAAATACAAGTCCTTTGTCTTATAAATCTTTTATCAGAATTTCCAAGGTTGAGTCTTATAAGCATGTGTTTTTGCAAAGATTCCCGGTTACTTCTGATGAATGCCAACATATGTGCACCATTTATTTAGTGGAAGATCTAAAAGAATGAGGATATTGACTGGATTTATATTCATATTGAACGACTTAAGAAGATCAGGAAGTTTGATTCCCCAAAGGTTTCACAAGAATACAGCTTATTATCCGTGGACAGAAAATAAATATTCTGAATTACTGTACCAAAGAGCAGCATAAAGCAGGCAGTTGAGCTAAAAAGAAGTTTGTGAAAACTGCATATTTCAGGCCTGTTAAAACCACGCAGCAAGCCCCATATTTGCATGGAGGTAGTTGTTTGTGATTTCATTTACATCCTTGTTCTATGAATGAAACTTCTATTTCCACCTTATAGTAGTTTGCTTCTCCCCAAAACGAGGTGAAGGTACAGAATTTATAATTGCCCAACACTTCAGTGTGCCGAGACGGTGGGGCACAGTTGAGAATGGGCGTGCCTGCTAGCCCCTCTTTTCTTTCTAAAATTCCTGAAAATCCCTAACTATCTAATTTCCACCAATGAGGGAATGGATAAACAAAGGTTAATGTATGCAATTAACCTTTGATTAAAGTTCCACGTCCTGAAGACTTGTGGAAAACCAGTGTACTAGATTTGTAGTTACTAACATAGGTACTTCACAAAAATACCAGATTTCTTCAAAGGCAAACAACCAAAGGATCTATATAGTTTAGGGGTGTACAACCTTTTTTCTTCCCTGCTGCAAATTGGAAAAATAAGAGTTGTGCACGGCCACACATTAAATACACAAATAGTAGTGAAAGCTGATGAGCAATTAAAAAAAAAGAAAAAAAAAGATCTGTGCATATTTTCATGATATCTGACACTATGCAAAGTAAACTGTCCTCAACTGAGCTGATTTGGATACCTCTATGCACTCAGTTTGGCAATGTTAATGTAAAATTTTAAAAGACAGACATCCATGACGTTCATCGTTATGGGTATATGCAGGTGTAAACAAGCCTATGGAAAAATTTTAAGTGGACAACAAAGAGATAAACTCCAAATTGGGACCTTTTCTTAATTTGTCGATCATACACATATAATAAATGCTTTTTTATTTGTCTTAACTTAGCCCAACTTAAAACTATATACATATCCAGGCTTTCTATTTTAATTTTTTTTTTTGAGCTTCATACTTTCCAAGGTTATTCTGAACGCAGAAATTCTTACACAGAGCCCCCATGCCATAACCTGAATCAAACACCTCTCAAACTGCCGGAGATGACTTCACAGTTGTTATTTAATGAACACCTCAGCCAGAACACTGCCAATGAACCAGTTTTGAAATATTCCTGCATAACTCTAGTCTCAGAAGAAGTTCAAGCTTATGAAAGAAAACCACACGAAATTTTGCTTTTCCAGCTTTGTTCTCTGGAGGGTATTATTGAAGCAGTGTTGAGTCTCCAATAGCTCAAATTACTTTTACTGCTTGAGAGCCACAAGTGGTTAGGGCTACCTGGTTCCCTGAACAGAGGGCTATTTTCTCTCTTCTTGAACTCAAAGGGAAGATGCTGTGATTAAGTACGGAGCCCCAATGCTCAGCACAGCAGTCTTCCAGAATGGGGAAAATGGGAGGTATAATACCTTCTCGAATGTATCCTAATAACCTAAAACACTAACAACAAAAAAAACAGGAAAAGAAAAGAAACTAAAAACCTCCAGTATTTGGGTTGCTGCGTTACTAGAAATGTATTTACTTGACTCCGTGCCTCAGTAGACCCTTCAAAAACCCCATTCAGAGTTATTAAGAGAAGAATATCATATTTCAAAATGTCAGTCTCAAAAATCGCTCAAACAGCGAAGAACAAAGCCTCGTGACTAATTCATCGTTCAGGAGTAACTGTTTAGTTAGGAAGCCATCCACACCAAGCACCTACACAGGCGGCCATAACCTTCGTAAGCAATTTAAAATAGTGCAATTTTAAATCTCACATGAGTTTTACGGCCGCCCTGTATGTGTGGTGTGCTGGAGAGCAACTCCCCTTGAATGCAACTCAACACTTGAGTTTTACCAGTAAGAAGAATAATGGGCATTAAATGCTAATAAGAAGTCTAGGTGTAAGAAACAAAAAAAAAAAGGAAAGAAAATAGTGACTAATTCTCACATGAACTGGATTCAATTTTGACCAAAGTACATTACTTAAACATTAATTTTTATTTCAACTTGTAAATATGTTATTTAGGATATTGTATCCTCACCTGTAAGTGAAATATGTTTCTAATTTCCCTTTATAATAATATATTTTCTCCAATTCCAATATCAGGTGTATCCAGATCAAGTAGAATGATTTTGAAATATGTCTTCTTTTTCTATTGTCTATAAGATTTGGCATGATCTGCTTTTTGAAACTCTCCTTTACTTTTATTTATATAATATTAGTTGTGTATTTTTTGAGACTTTGGAAAAAAAATACGACGTTAACTGATGACTTCATACTGAGCCTCGGAGTCAAAGCGCTCTATAATGTCTTATGTGACAATGTGAACGTTACTTTCCTGGCATTATTATTACTACTAATATTGCTTAATATTTCGATGCAGTAATCGTCTGTTTTCTTTTCTGAATGTATTTATCTTCGTTCATTCTTTATGTGGCTTTTGTTTCTAGTCCTTATCTTAAACATTATTATTGATATTAAATTTTAAACCTTTTAAATTCTGTGAAGGCAAAAAGTGGAAACCTAATTAACACCTGTATATGTAAAAATAAAAAAAAATTTTTAAAATGTGTACAAAAAAAAAAAAGAAGTCTAGAAAGTGTAAAGAGCCCTGTTTATGATAGAACAGGGCACCCAGGAGGCCAGTGCGTGAAAAATTCAAACTCACTGCAAGAGGACGGTCAATCGAACAAAACTGCTAGTCACCACAACTCTGAATGGATCAAATATTCCTATTTCTGAGGTTCTGTGTTTGTGAACAGTATCTGACTCAATCAGCTGTAACACAAACTATATCCTATTATGTATCTTATTAATATTACATCCTAGCACCTAGTACTGTGCTTGACATATAAACATGCTTAACGAGTATTTGGTTTTGAAGGATTTTATTGCTATTCCTCTTGGACCAAATGCCTTAGAGCTGAGTCCTGTTAGGCCCACACAGCTCCACCATCCATTTACTCACACAGGTGTTTGACGAGGCAGCGAACACCACCTGTCCCAGACTGAGCTCCTGACTTCCCTCTGTTCTTCCCATGCTGCCCCCAATCTAGTCTTTTCCCATTTCAGGGAACAGCAGCTCCATACTTTGAAGACCCCTGGCCCCGAACTTCGGACACACTGATTCCTCTACATGCAGTCCCCGGTTACAAACAAGATATCTTCTGTAGGTTTGTTCTTACTTCAATGTACATGTAGGTTGGAGCAGGTGTATTTACCTATTTCCTGTAACAGCTCATGTTCACAAGCGTGAGCCCTGTGCCAGCTGGATGTCCGTAACTCTGGGATTTATTAGGATATGTTTGTAAGTGTGAATTATATATACGTGTGTGTTTGTAACTTGGGGACTGGCTGTATTTCTTTCACACGACAGTTGATCCTGCAGAAAATCTTACAGTTCCTACCGCCTTCTAAATCTGGCAGCTTCTCATCACCCCAACAACCGCACCAATGTGGGGGAGCCCACAGAATGCATTAAAATAGCTTCCTAATGGGACTCCCAGCTTTGACCTTAATCCCCCTTCCCTCTATATTCAGCAGAACAGAAAGATGCTTTTTAAATACGTCAGACAACATCACTCCTCTAAACAAAGCTCCAGTGATTCATCTCAATGAAAATAAAAACTAAAGTGGGCTGTGCCTGTGGCTCAAAGGAGTAGGGCGCCGGCCCCATATGCCGGAGGTGGCAGGTTCAAATCCAGCCCTGGCCAAAAAACCCACAACAAAAACCAAAAAAACCTCCCAAATTCCTCCCAAACCAAAGTGTTTACAAAGGCCGACATAGAGCTAAAATCTGCACAGCCTATTCTGCTCCCCCTTGAGTTCAAGTTCATCCCTCTCCAGCTGGCCTGCTCTGTTCTTTGTATGTGTCAGGAATAGTCCAGCCCCAGCGTCTTTGCATCTGGTGTTCCCTTGGCCTGGACTATTCTTCCAAAAGACACCTGCATGGCTTCCTCCTGCCTTTAGTTAATAACTCACATGTCACCCTCTGTCATTCCATCTAAACACCATCCCCTCACTCTGGCTCTCTCTACTGTCCTTCCTGCATTATTTTTTCCTTGGCACTTACATAAACTCTGTACTTCGTTAATTTTTCTCTTTTTTATTTCTGTGCCGTCCCACTAGAAAGCTCTCAGAGAATAAACTGGCTCATTTCTTCTGTTCATCCACACCCCAGACCCTGGAGAAGCGTCTTCAGTTCATGTTTTAACTGAATAAATGAATCTCAAATTATTCATCTCTTCTACAAGGGATTTATTTATTTATTTATCGTTTTTCCTTTTTTTTATTAAATCACAGCTGCGTACATTAGTGCAATCAAGGGGTACAATGTGCTAGTTTCATAGACAATCTGAAATGTTTTCATCAAACTGTTTAACATAGCCTTCATGGCATTTTCTACAAGGGATTTAGATTTCAAACTACAAATTGGACCATACTGCCCAAGACACAATTCCTGGAACCCTTAAGTTCTTAAATCGCCTGCTCCAAAATTTTGAATAAAAGGTAAAGAAAATTGGAGCTTGAGGATGGGAAGCTTGCTGCATTGTAATATCTTAAGATACCCAGTCAAGCAATTAGGAAAACAGAAGCAAAAGTATGAATGTAATAAGAGAACTTAGAGAAACTCCTGGAGTGGAAGGCCTTGGATTCACCTGGTCACTCCAACTTAATAACTGGAGAATGTACTTAACCTCTTTGGGTATCGGAAGCCTCCCCGACATAATAATAAAATAATGGAAGGGTCATTATTGACCCTTATTGTGATAAGTAATTACCACAATATACACAAAAGTAAGAAAGCAAATATTTCTTTCCTGTTTCTCTAATTGTTTTCTGTGCATATAAGATAGAAAAGATCAGAAAAGCAATAATTGTTTTTTTTTTTTTTGAGACAGAGCCTCAAGCTGTCACCCTGGATAGAGTGCTATGGCATCACAGCTCACAGCAACCTCCAATTCCTAGGCTCAAGAGAGTCTCCTGCCTCCGCCTCCCAAGTAGCTGGGACTACAGGCACCCCCCATAAAGGCCGGACATTTTTTTTGGTTGCAGCCGCCATTGTTGTTTGGTGGGCCCGGGCTAGATTCAAACCCGCCAGCTCAGGTGTACATGGCTGGTGCCTTAGCCTGTTGAGCCACAGACACTGAGCTGAAAAGCAATAATTGTAACAATAATAAATGTTAACAGTATTTGAACTAAGGATACCAAACATTATTTGACTAAGTAATGAACTTTAAAATATTTCCGGTTGAGTTTATATGATTACTGATAAATTAAGGCCACAAAAATACCCACGACACCTGAAGAAAACAGAATTTTACTTTAAAATCTGAATTCTACCTTCATCACTGTACAATTGTATTGATAAGCTTTAAATAATAAAACAGAAACATAATTTCATCTGCATATGTTTCCTTATAGCAAAATTTCATATCTAAAATTTTCTTCCAGAATCTGTCCCGTAGATCAATATAATGATTGAATTAAAGAAAAAAAGTTCCAAAAAAATCCAATGAAGTTTGGAAAACATACAAAAAACAAAACAAAACAAAACAAAACAAAAATATCAGAAACGTAAAAGAAATTGGCTTCTTAAAGGAAGATGGGGAAATATAAGAGAGAAGTATAAAATGACAGAATGAGTCATCAGAGACAGCTTCAAAAAATCCTTTCTAGAAAGATTTTATAATAATGTTTTTAGGCTTTCTGTGAAGTTTCTATTTAAATATGAAATGGAAAATATTTTGTAACACCTGCAGAAAATTTCTAATTTTCCTCTTTTTTATTTTATTTTATTTTTTACTCTTATTTTTATTTTACCTGATGTGCTTTTTTTTTTTCTTTTTTTGTTACTCAATTATCGCAACTGGGTGAGTGAGGGGAGAAGAGACAGCTTACACAGCAATGTGTGGAAACCACTGTGTTCATGTAAAACGCTCAAACACAGAAACAGGTGCATTGATTAAAACTAAGACAAAATTCAAGGGAGATTACTGATTTTTTTTTTTAATCATGCTGGTGACCTCATGATTTTTAAAAATAACAGTCTGAATATACTGAGAGCTTCTGTGGAAATATCAATATTTTTAATTGTATTTTTAAAAAAGCAATCCCTCAAAAACTTGAGAAATAGAGCTTGAAAATATTTTTATGTCAACTGAATAAGGATTTCCACAAGGTACACACACTAAAAAAAATTACTTTTGAACCTCTGTGGATAGTTTTTTTTGGTTTTTAATAGTGTTAGTGAGATGCATTTTCCAGACACTTCTTAAACAATCACCCTAAAATAACTATTAACTGCGGGCCAGTAATTTTGGAGAATCTGCTTTACTTCCTGAATAATAAGGTATTATGTTAATGTTGAGCCACATTTGTTCAAGCACAGTAATACGATTTTTAAATTGCCTCTTAAACATATCTTGTTCTGAAATATTTGTAACATAGCTAATATGAGTTTTTTTCTTGTTTTTGGAAAAGTATAAGCATTTGTTTCACCACTAACATATCCCTGAGTATAAAACATGGATTTGAATCGTAAATTTCAGTGAACGCTGTAGGATTCCAAAAAGCCTATTTTCTGATAGATGTGGCAGGAGGTCTCTGAAATTCGTTTTTGGCACTGCTCTTAACTCTTGAGAGCTGAGTCAGGAGACACACAAGTCATCCCACTACCCCAGGATAGTAAAAGTTTCAGCGGTCTGAATTAAAAATCAGTGTTTCCTCTGTAGAATAGGATGTCTGTCACAGTCCAGGAAACCAAGTAAGAAGGGCAATATGACTCTATTTCTTACCTTTAAAAAATAGTAAGTTAACCAAAACAACCTACCAATAATTTTCAAATGTGTCTCATATTGAAGAATCAATCTAAGTATCTTCTGGCTTTCACTCCCGAAAGAAATACAACCAATTAACAGCAGGAAAAAACGTCCAGCTGTCCTTTGGGAAGAACTATTCAGCAACATTTCTTTGATTTTTGGACGTGTGGTTTTTATGCATTACACACTCCCAATTATTTGAGATCAACGGTGAAACAGATATGAAACTAGCATCTCAAAGGCAACAGGGGAACATGTGGGAACTGAGTTTCTTATGGTAGCTGAGCGTTAACTCGTAACACAGGTACAAAAAGGCAAAGTTTAGTTGGTCAGTTGAAAAGCAAGTAGTGATCAACCAGAAGTTTTCAAGGAAATAAAACAATTACTCAGCAGGTACGCAAAGAATTTAGGAGTATCTGGGGTGAGGGGAGGGCAGATAGAAATTTCTTCCCTAACATTTCTGAGTTAAGTGATTAATAAAAATAACGAACACAACTTTCAAAATGGCAGATTTGACGGGAAGTGCTTATTTATGTTCTTAGGGTGCCCATTTAAATCCTGTAATACACTATGATGTGATGTTATTATTATCACCAATCTAAAGAAGAAGAAACTTGAACAGAGAGTTGTTTACCCAAGATCATTGGATTGTTATGCAGTGGAGATGCAATTAGCGGTAAGGTGATGAACTGCCCAGGTTTGCTCAGGGCTGTCCTAGGTTGAGGGTCATTGTTGCACCGTGGAAAAGCCCTTCCCAAGGTTTAAAAAGCCCCAGATCTCAGAGAGACCTACAGAAGGCTGGAGGAAAAGACAGAATCCACAGAATGGTCTAGAACTTGGGAGGGTGAGGCAGGAGGACCACTTGAGCCCAGGAGTTTGAGGTTGCTGTGAGCTGTGATGCGACAGCACTTTAGTGTGGGTGATATAGTGAGACTGTGAAAAAAAAGAGAAGAAATGAAAGAAAGAGAGAGAGGGAAAGAGAAGAGAGAGATAGAGAAAGAGTGAAAGGGAGGGAGGGAGGGAGGAAAGAAAGAAGGAAGGAAAGAGAGAGAGAAGGAAGGATGAGAGGGAGGGAGAAAGGAAGAAGGGAAGGAAATATATGACAGATAAAAACAGAGATGAAGACTATAGTAAAATACAAATGTACATGATGTCTAGGTATGATGCCTTAATTTTTTGTTTGTTTGTTTTTGAGACAGAGTCTCACTATGTCATCTCGGTAGAGTGTGGTGGTGTCACAGCTCACAGTAATCTCAAACTCTTGGGCTTAAGCTATTCTCTTGCCTCAGCTCCCAGGTAGCTGGGACTACAGGTGTCTGCCACAATGCCAGGCTAGTTTTTGTTGCAGTTATTAAGTAAAATTTTAAAAATTAGCCAAAGAGGGAAAAAGGAAAGGAATGTACATGTTTCTCTAAAATCATTTGGTGACCTCTAAAGAAGTTATAGGAATCTGAGAAAAAAGGAGCTGACTCTGCCTGAGTTGACTGAAGTACCATGTAGGTTGGGACAAAACTCATGATGTGAAAAAGTGACTCATAACGGAAATTTAAAATTGTTTCCAAAAATGTCACCAGAAAAGGGCAGTGAAGTAAAACAGGAATTTTTCATTTATTTACTAACACTGAAACTCGTTTAGATCCTGCTCTGGTTCAAATGTGACCCCCAAAGTTCATGTGTTGGAAATTGAATCCTGAGCAGTGTCAAGAGACAGGGTCATGAAGAGGCGATTAGGTCACCAGGGCTCTGCGCTAATAAACAGATTAAGGTTATCCCAGAGCAGGCTCGTGACAAAGATGGGTCTGGGGTCTCTTGCTCTCCTGCCTTTTGTCCTGAGATGGATCAAGTAGCCCTCACCAGATGCCCTCACCCTGCTCCTGGACTTCTCAGCCTCAGAAACATCAGTACACCTGTGCTCTTGATAAATTTCCTACTCCGTGGCATTCTGTTTTGGCAACACGAATCAGTAAGACAGAATCCAGTCATGATTTCCTAAGGTGAAATTAGGTGCTTTGAAATTATTGTCCTTGATAGTGTTTTATTTTCCCATCCACTTCTCAGAAGTGCTTAAAAATGATGGATACTTTGGATGTGAACAATTGAAGGATGCATGTGGAAATACTTAAGGGGGGAGTCATATCTTGATGTGCTTGCATCGCTAGTAATAATGACTTTTTCATTTTTTGCTGGGGCCGGGTTTGAACCCATCACCTCCGATATATGGGGCCGTCGCCCTACTCCTTTGAGCCACAGGTGCCGCCCTGATGATAATGATTTTATAAGTTTGAAACCAATATTCAATTCTTAATTGTTAGTAGATTAGAAATATTAGTAGGAATAGGGAAGAGAGTCTAGGCAACGGGAGACAGTTATGAGTGTTTAGATTTGGACCCATCTCCCTGGCTCTGAGCACAAAGTGTGAGATCCTGCCACCTTAATATTTCTGCAGCCTGGCATGTTGTATTTCTCCCCTCCTCTCACAGTTACAGCACAGTAGCTGGCTGGAGGCCTTGAAGCTGCTTTCTGCCAGGGCAAGGATGTGTGCTCTGAGGGAGTGGTTTTGGGGAGTTAAGAATGTGAATTCTTTAAACTTTGTCCAACTCAGAAAGATTTGCTCAGGACCAGATAAGAAGAAGGATGTCTTTTCTTCTGTCACCTTGATTGGGCCAGAGGAGTCTATCTGTTTGGACACAGGCTGTCAGAGTATTAAAACATCACATCTGTGGTGTGTGACTGTGGGTCAAGGATTTGGTCCTTGAGTCAGCATCTGATTGACTTTCTTATCAAGACTTTGTTTACATTAAGACCATAATACTTTGAAACAGTAAAAAGTAATAAGTAAATCCATGCAATTCACATAATCAGTGGAAGAGTTAGTCTAGTCTCGGAATGCAAGCACAGCAAGAACCTTGCTGGGACCGTTTGCCCTGCCTTCATGAGTGCCATGACTGTAACACAGGTGTACGAAATAAATACAGAGCCAGCCGGATACGCGGGAGGCATACTGGAAGCCTCTCGAAGAAGTATGTGCCGCCCCCTGAGCCTGTCGCCCTTAAAACTATCTCTTCGTCTGTGTCTGTTATTTCTCTTTGTTAATATTCTATAGCTCCGAGGGAAGGAGCGAGGGGGAGGGGTCTCGGTGTGGGCCACACCTTTTGGGGGCAAAACCCGATTGTAAGAGGGACTTTACCCAACAAATGCAACCAGTGAAACATGGTTTATTGTAACTTCAATGAATCCCCAACAATAAAAAACAAACAACAACAACAACAACAAAGAGCCTGGCACCTCCTTCTCCCTTTCCCCCTTATTCCTCCCTCCCCCTCCCCCTTGCTTTCTCCCTCTCCCCTCCCCCCCACTTCCTCCCTCTCACAGGAGACACCTGCCCCCCTTCCCACTGCACCACGAGTAGAAACTGCCTGACGTCCTCAGCAGAAGCAAATGCTGGAGCCATGCTTCATGGACAGTCTGCAGAACCACTAGACAAATCAATGTCTTTTCTTTGAAAATTACTCAGCCTCCATATTCTTTTATAGAAACGCAAATGAACTAAGACAAGTGCCTATTGGGTGTCATATACTGAATAAAACAGAATATTAATGTATACACAGGCACACACACGCATACACATGCCCCATTTTCATTCCATTTTTCCATTTTCAATTTGGTTCTCTGAGCCATAAATAATTTCAGAAATAATAAATGGGTTATTTGTTAGGCTTTTTTTCTATTCTCATGAATGAATGTATTGCATTTTAAGAAACAGAATAGGGGTCTGCCAGATAAAAACTCTGGAGAAATTTACCCCAGAGGCTTAGAGACAACTGAAATACTATTAAATTTTTAAAGCAATTTTAACATCTTAGAAGTTCTATCCATTGAATTTTTATCTTTTTTTTTTTTTTTTTTTTGTAGAGACAGAGTCTCACTTTGTCGCCCTTGGTAGAGTGCTGTGGCTTCACACAGCTCACAGCAACCTCCAACTCCTGGGCTTAGGCGATTCTCTTGCCTCAGCCTCCCGAGTAGCTGGGACTACAAGCCCCAGCCACAACGCCTGGCTATTTTTTTGTTTTGCAGTTCAGTTGAGGCTGGGTTTGAACCCACCACCTTCAGCATATGGGGCCGGAGCCCTACTCCCTGAGCCACAGGTGCCGCCCTATCCATTGAATTTTTAAACTAGCGAGTAACCATCTATAGCAGACCCTTAAACAGCAGTGTTTACATTGCAATGTTACAGAGTAAACTAGCAGTGCCTTGAACTGGATATAACAAATAGTTTACTTCAGCCATATTTTTTATCAAATGCTTACAAAACCTTCTTTATACAAGTTCTTATTTTCTTTCTTAGAAAGCTCTATAAATAACTATTCTGGAAAATCTAGCCTAATTCCTCTAGAGTCCAGTAGTTTTCTAGCCTTATTACTTTATTTACTACACACAGTAGAATTAAATAGGCCAGGAAAAAAAAAAAACAATCACTAAATTATACCCATGTTAAATAAAGTTAAATTTTATGATCCGGAACAAACAAATTGGAGCTGGTAAACACTTCAGTCAGTTCTTAGCAAGAATAGTATAAGCAATTGAGAATACCTTCAGAACATCAGCATTAAAAGATTTTTGTTTCTTTCTTTTTTTCTTGGTCAGTCGGTTATGTTTTTCTAAGCGTGGTTAAATTGGGTGAGTAGAACCATTATATTTAAAATTAGAAAAATGATTTCTTTACGTAAGTGATTTCAAATCTTCTCGCTAATGGGAAAGAAAAGCAAATCACTAAAAAAGATGATTTATTTTTAGTATAGAATTATGATTGTATTTTGATGATGCTGATACTGTGAGAATTCACAATGTCCATACAACTAATATTTTGAAGAGTCGGGTGTTTATACATAAGTATAGTATCTTGCCACAAATCTATTATTTGAAAATATGATTGTGGAAAAAAAAAAAAGAATCTGTCATTTCTAAACCCAAGGCTAAGCCCTGGCCTAAACTTCTTTCTCTCAGGAAAAGCTTATCTGAATAGATATAACCAAAATCATTATTTTTTAATTAAAACTCTATTAAATGTTTAGGCACGAAGTGTTAACAACTGCGTCCTCTTATGATCAAGAGCTTAAGGGCTTTCAGAACCGTTAAATAGTGAATTAATAAACCGTATTTTCAGAAAGCATAATTCTTAACATAATTTTCATAACTGTCATTATTCAATCCTTAAAACAATTTTGACAGAGTGGTAGGAAAACTCTGGATTAGTCCCATTCAGCCAATTAATAATGTTAACAGGGAGTTCTGATGATTTGCCTGTGGATAAGAAGAAATTACTCACAGAACTGGGATCGGGACCCTAAGCCTCCTGATTTTTAATTCTTATCCCTACTCCCCTGAACTACAAATTGGAAAAATAATAAGTTGTGATTGCAAAGCCTGTTGTGACTACATGTATACCAAAGCACATGGCTTCCATGAGACGGTCTATGTAAGGCCTTAAGGGAAACACTCCACCCTGTTCCTGCAGGCCCTGAGACGCTCTGGGCCCTTCAGACAGTCCAAGTCCTCACCAATCTCTACCTGGGAGTTTTGGATAACTTCTTTCTTATAAAATATTTCTCACTATAATTACAGAAGTGTCTCTAGCTGCCATTTTTAGCCAAGTTTATTTTCCAAAGAAGATAAATAGCGTAAGTCATGATAGTGAGGAGCACAGAATAGAATTAAACATTTCCAAATTGCAATGGTTTTGAATCAGTACTATGTTAAGAAAGAAATGCGATAGTTTTGAACAACAAATCAAAGCTTATACTTGGACTGGGGCAAAGTTGGGGTGGAGGGGACTAGGATGTACTAAGCTTTGAAAAAAAAGATGCAATCATAAAACTAAAGAAACTGAAGCTGAAGTAGCTGGGAACTATGGTGGGTGCCTCCCAGCTACTCTGGAGGCTGAGGAAAGAGAATCACCTAAGCCCAACATCTGGAGGTTCCTGTGAGCTGTGATGCCACAGCACTCTACCAAGGGCGATAAAGTGAGACTCTGTCTCTACAAAAAAAAAAAAAAAAAAGAAAGAAAGAAAGAAAGAAAAGAAAAGAAAAAAAGAAACTGAAGCCCTTTAAAGATAATCAAAAATCAATGGGGAGTTGAACTGACAGAAGAGTAGTTACGTTTTTTTTATCTCCCAAAGAATCATATTGTGATTAGAGAAAAAGAGCTTGTGATGTAAACAATATCTAAGATCCTTTTCTATAACATTTGTTTTGGTGCGCTACAAAACCACAATAGAAATGCTGCTTCAATTAGTTTGAGATGTGTGCACCTGTTAACTGAAACGCTCCCCTGGAAACGCGTGTTCAGAAAAGAGAGGAATGAATATGAGCTGGATGTCTGGCCTGAGGTTTTTAACATTCTGCTGAACAACAGAGAAACCTGTAAGTCATCTGCAATCCTGCAAAGGTTTCAAAACGCCGTAAATACTATTTCTCGGTTTACTATCTAATTACATTATCTGAATTTCTGTAATGGTAACTGTGGTGTCTGCGACAGAACACAGTCACAAGTTTACTTGGACAGAAGCAGGAGCACTCAGGAGTGGTGACCCATCACGGTCATGTTGTCACCTTGGAGTTTATGATGCCAGATCTGGGGAGTTAGAAGTAGCTTATACAGGCTCTTCGGCATCATGGAATACTCAGAGATCATTCCTCACAACAGCTGTTTTTACAGATTCTAATAAAAAAAAAAAATCCTTACATCAGCATGATTAAACTTATAACTGTTTAAAAACAAGAATGAAGGAGAAGCAAAACGAGAGACCTCTCGGACACTGAAGAAGGAAGACGGGGCTTGGTCTTAGTGGTGGAGATGGACAGGTCAAGACACGGTCAGACTCTGGGTCAGGCAGAGCTGACAGCCTGAGCACGTGAGTGAGCGAGAAGAAAGGAATCCAAGGCAACAGCCGGTGTAGAACAGAGAACCGGGAAGGCTGCAGGAGCCATTTACCAAGCGGGAGAAGACTCAGCTGGGAGGGCTCCGAGGTGCAGCTCTAGAAGGATGACGCTCCTTCCGTGAGTCTGAGAAGTCACATCATGTCTGTGGTTAGATCTGAGTCTGGAGTTGAAAATGGGGAGTCATGAGGTGAAGTGTACAGCCCCTTGACTGCACGAAATCGAACCCCCTATGGAGGAAGAACAGGTGCCTAGGACGGCCCTCCAGGCCCGAGTGATGACAAGAGTTCATGGAGAAGAAGGGAAACAAGGAAAGGAGCTAAGATGAGCGGCTGAGGATGGAAAGATACAAGAGTCAGGTACCCAAGGCAAAGTAAAGAAAGCATCGCAAGAAGATGGCCAAGTCCAATTCTTCACGTCACCTCTCTGGGCAACTCTGGCTCAGACACAGCATCCCCCTCCACGCCCCTATGTCACAGGGTAGGCTGCGATTATAATATTTATCAACATGATGAAGCTAGCTGCCGCTGATCTGCTCTGCCGTCTTCCTCACCCCCTCTCCTCTCTTGTTTAGAGGCGGCAGGGCCACAAGTTTCCATTGCAATCGTTGGCCTCTACTAATGTATCTGACGAACAGGATGCAGGGAGTTACATTTAATGAGCGTATTAGGTAACACGTCAATGCCTTCATGATGGTTATCTTAACTTAGTGCTCAAATATGTTGATAAAAGAATAAAGGAAGCGTTGACCCAACAGCAGAAATGACCCAGAGGACAGATAAAAGCAATTCAGGGCTTCCCCAGAGTCCTGGAATAAGACAGGTGCATCGGGTACCACCGCTTGGGGTCAGCAGTGATCAAGATTATTCTGATAACTCTTCTTGGTCGCTTTCCAAATATAGTAAGCGAAAGTTCTCCAATATAATTTTGCTTCCTTTATAAATTTTCCTATATAGTTATAAAGTAATAACTAGACAAAAATATCCATTCCAACTAGCTGCTGGGTCTCTACCTGTGCGTAAATAAATTAGCATTCTGTTTTAGACATTAGTTTAAGGTAAGTTGGGTCAATATGTGTCTTTCTGGGTCTCTAGTGATCAGTCTCTTTGATTTCTGTTTCTGTTGATCACTAAGGTGTCAAAATCATGTTGTGAGGTCAAAATGCTCTGACTCGAGCAATCTAAAGAACCGTGACACAGAAACGCAGGACACACCTGCAGTGTGACTGGCTACTAACATATTGATTTCCATTTATTTTTATCTCTGTTGACACAATAATGGTCACAGTGGCAATGTTCATATAACAGACCTGGAAGAGAGGGTAGGTAGTGAATTGAATGTAAAATGGTATTTTCTTATTGCTGCTCATTTGATCCATTTTTCTGAGTTCATTACCTAGGCTGAGAAGTAAAATCCCAGCGCCCGGGAAACACTTTCCTGATTTAAATCAATCGTTTGTTAGTGTAGCCGTCTTGCTGAGATGGAGCAAGTTGTTTGATGCTCTGGCAAAATATATCTGCGTTCCTCCGAAGATCAAAATCTGAATGGCTAATCCGGCTCAGGTACGTCTATTCTAAAGTTTCTAAGGGACGTGAAATGGGTCTCATTCTCCATCTCTAAATTCGCATCAAAAAAATTTGTGGATGAAATTATTTGGATACAGTAAATAAACCCTTTGTCATAGTTTTTGCTTTTTAAGATTGTTATACGTCAATGCGTCCTCTGTTTTAACTGGAAACAGGGTTACTAATGTCATCTTTCAATCTCCACATCAAGGTTAAGAATTCCTTTACATTTTTATGTCCCGAGTATATATGAAAAATTAATCCTCTTCACGCCTACCACAATAGCCTGGAACTGGGCCCTAGACGTCCTTGAAGAGGACTGATTGAAAGGACTGTCACTCTAAGACCATTCTAATAGTTTTATGTTTATTATCCTACGGAGCATTTGAAACAATCTTTCTAAACATGCAGATTAAGCTGGTGTCATTATTGTTTAGACACATGCCCATGGTTCCTCTGTTGCCCACAGAATAACAACAAAGACTCACACTACGGTACGTCCCGACTCACACTACGGTATGTCCTGAACCCCCGGAAAGAGCCCACTCCTGGGCCCCAGACTTCGGAAGGGGATGGGGTGAACGAACGCTGAGTGGGGGCAGTATAGGTTCTCCCAGAAGGACATGCACAGGGGCAGAGCCCAAGAATTCTGCACTCAGATTTTGATGCAGGAGATGCTTTGCTAAGTTAGAATATATTTCATTTTTTGCTTTATTTACTACTTGTAAATATTTAGACACACAGAACATGTGGTATGTGGGATATGACACTTCCACTCTGGACATACAAATGCCACGCCGTCTAAACGTCCATTACTGGGCCATTCCCAGCCACAGCTCTCCAGAATTCTTCAGCTCATCTCCAACTGTTAATTAGTGTGAAAGTCGATCACGTAAATTGGGTCATGCTTGCTGTGCTCAACTACAATGGTGTCAGAGGACCAGGCAAGGGTCTGGGACACTCGGGGCTCGTGACATTGCTCCAACAATGGGGTTCTCTGCAAGCCTGGCTGCCAAGGCTGTTGTAACCTGAAACCAGATTAACCTAAGAGCCACAGAAACAGCCCACGACAACTCTAGAACTAGTTTTACCACCTCCTGTCGCTCGCCAATCAGTCAGAGCTTGTTAATGCCCCAAAACTTTCTCGTGCCAGTGAACTTTCTGGAGAAACCATATGTAATCCTCCCCCTTTTATAAAACCTCCAACCTCGTCTTTATTCTTCAGACATGCTGTCCATACCCTAAATTGCAATTCTTATTTTCCAAATAAAAACGTTCAACTTACACATTTGCCTCTACGTTTTCGTTTTGATTTCAACACCGGCCATGTTGTACCAGCACGCGGTCATCCCAAACTCTACAGCACTGCACCTTCTGCACCGTGACACAGAATATAGCATCTTCCTGTTCTTGCTCATGCTGTTTTTTCTAATTGCAACGTTCAACTCCCTGGCTAATTCGTTAATTTCTTACTACACAGTTTGAAAATCATCACCGTTAAGAATGTCTCCTGACTTTTACATACTCCATCTTCCCACTGTATTCTGTGCAAACTTCACTCTTATCACTACCCTATTGCATTATTCAGCCATCTGCTTCTATTTCATCTAAAAAACAAAAAAGACAACTTTTTGAAGGACGTGTCAAAATTCTAATTTTATATTGCTAACACTTAATTTGAAGGACGTGTCAAAATCCTAATTTTATATTGCTTACACCCAGTTCTTCTGGGTGCAGAACTGAACAGTATGGTTAAAAATACACATTATTCATACAAAAATACACATTATTTCAAATTTCACTGTATCTATAAATACAATTGCCTCGACAATACTATTTACCAATCGCTAAAGTTGAAAGCTAAGCAACATTACTTAAATAATAAAAAAATCTACTTAATTATGTAAAAAAATGCTCAGTCTGTGCCAAAGCCAATCCTAGGTTTTCAAGTATTTGTTTTCTCTATACAATGTAATGTTTACCAAATAATTATGACAGAGTTAGTCTAATGCAAAGTGTTGTGAAAACTTAGCTTTACATTTTGCATAAAGATGTTGAAGCTATGAGCACTTTAACCTATCAAAGCAAAATATCAACACTAGTTCCAAAGACAAATAGTTTTTATAAATTATATAAGATTCCTAAATCTTAAAATAATCTTTAAAAAGATGTAAGTTAAATTGTGTTCCATTTATGATGATACTTGAAGAAAATTGTGAGAGACTATATTTTCAGATTTTGAATGTAATTATTCATGTAGTGGATGATTCTTATAAATATTTATAAAAATGTATTCTTTTCATTAAATATCTTATTTGAAAGTTTGGAAAGCAGCCCTTATTTTAGTACCATATAAGAAATTTATATATCGCTTTCTTCCAGGTCTCATAATTGTTTGGGGCCAACCAGGGAATTTGAGTCAGCAGCCATTCTTGACCTACTATGATGAAAGAAGCAAGGTATTAGCATTCTTGTTTTATCCCTGGATGTGTTATCTACACTGCACATTTCCTCGAACTGAGTATCTCAGCCTCAGGCTTCCCTGCTCCTGATACCCTGACCCGTCTAGGACCAGGGCTCCTGGATTCTGATGGCACCATGCTTCTAACCATCACCACCATTCCTCTGCTTGGGTTGATATCCTGAACCCTGCCAGCCTTCCCTTCCCCTGCAAATCCGTATTCTCCATCTCTCAGTCAGGAAATCCAGTTGTACTAGGAAGAAGTTGATGCACAAATGACTTTGAACTAAAGTGTCTACATGAGTTCGGCAACCACCTATCACCTGGATTTCTCCTAAGAACAGTGTCTTGTTGAATGGGCAGAACTGATTCCATCACGCGGGACTCTGTCATGCCCTTTACATTGCTTTGTATATGGCAGGGGTCCTCAAACTTTTTAAACAGGGGGACAATTCACTGTCCCTTAGACCGTTGGAAGGCCGGACTATAGTTAAAAAAAAAAACAAAAAACTATGAACAAATTCCTATGCACACTGCACATATCTCATTTTGAAGGGGCCAGATAAATGTCCTGGGTGGGCTGCATGTGGCCCGCGGGCCGTAGTTTGAGGATGCCTGGATGGTGTTTAACGGTTACTTTTCCAGAGTCAGCTTGACAGTGTTTGATCTCGTGCAGAGATTTCCAGCCCTCAGTCCCCTGTCTCAGCTTGCTAACCCAACCCCACTGGCTCTGGTCTGGGAGTCTGCTCTTCCCGTTTATGAGATTACGGTCTGTCACTGATTCATACAAAATAAAGTGGGGCGTCGAAGGGACGTTTAGGAAGGAAACGTCAACTTGATGAGCTGTTGGTAAGAAGTAGGAAGAGAACAAGTTGTGTGAACCCTCCAGCACGATACGGCTTGAACCCAAGAGAGCACCAGAACGATCATCACAGTGGAGAAACATCAGTGTGATGAGCCCGTGTAGTCAGCACTGTTCACAGTTTGCGAACTGTGCGTCTTGTTTTATGGCCCACGTCTCACCTTCACTTCCACATGTGCCATCAGCACCGCAAAGTTTGTTAGATGGTTACAAGAGCACGTCGTGTGTGTCTTATTTGTTGTCAGGAGCCGACAGCCTTGGGTTGACCAGTAACCCGTCATGGTACGCTTGGAATAGCTCCAAAACGAACAGTTAGGGTTGAAATTTTCCTCAGACTGCTGCATGGAGGGAAAAAAATCAATAAAGCCAATAACTACTTTATGATCACATACATTAGGTAGGAATTTTCTGTGCATCTAACACAGCCTCAACTTTTGTGGCAACGTCTGCCAGTATTTTCACAGTGAGTGGACTTTACCAATTCTAAGCAAAATTGAATAAATGCTTTTGTTTGTTCCCTCTAACTAGAGGTAGGGTCCTGTTTTTGTTTTGTGATTAGCATTAGGAGACTAGATTAATGTTTCGGAATGCTGTCAATTAATTTACGTTGCTTAGTAAAAAAGTTAATTCCCTAAACGATCAAACAATAAAAGGAGGTCTTTAGAAATCTTGGCTGAATTTACTACTGTAGTTTTTGGTCCCCCAAACCTATCTTTACGTAGGGGTAATGACTTCTAATATGAAACCACGTCCAGTTTCATGTAATGTATTGTGTCCTGTTTCTTAAAAAAATAAATTTCATTGTTTATGTTTAAGGTCTACAACATATTGACAACAGAAAGATTATGACAGTGAAGCAAATGAACATATTCATCATCTTATAGTTACACCTTTTTTTTTTTTTGTCACAAGAGCCCCTAAAATCTACTCGTGTAGCATGAATCATATTTAGCAAATTTTTGTTTCGTATATTCCTCATGGTACACTTTAGATTTCTAGACTCTTGCTAACTCTTTTCAGTCAAGGACAAGCATTTACAAATTCATCTATGAATGTTTTACCCCAAGTATTTACGTACATAAGAAGTGCTCTCCAAATCTCACTGCTGAACAAAAATCACCACTACATTTTGTGGATAATGAATTGCTATACATCAAATAATAGAAAAATATCTAAAGAAGATTAACGTACTGAATATTCATGTTATAAAGGAAACAGATGATAGGAACAACTAAACTTACCATTCCATTGTCTTACCTTGATATGTTTGACAGTAAACACCACGGGGTCAGCCAAGTAAACCTTATTACTGAACTCTTTGTTTATTGCTGCTGTGATCACGGGGGAATTGACGATGACAGAATGATTCGTGGACATGGCCTCTGTCCCCAGCTTCATGCTAGCATTCTCCGTGGACAAATAAGGACCCAAGTTGTCATACAGGACAAAGGCCACTCTTATTTCTCCTAAGATAAATATAAATGTGCATTATATATTGACAAAAGTCTGATCCAGTGTGTACCTTCTACTTAGTTCTAGCTAGACGGTAAACAAACCAGTAAAATACATATTCATGCAAAAAAATCACTTTCATTTCAACCAAAGTGCCAGGTCATTCACGAGAAGAGGAGAATCAAATTATGCTGAAATCACTACTCACCAGTATTTACTTATTTGTTTATTTTTTTCTTTCGTTGACAGAGTCTCACTCCATAGCCCTGGGTAGATTGCCATGATGTCATAGTTCACAGCAACCTTAAACTCTTGAGCTTAAGAGATCCTCTCTCCTTAGCCTCCCGAGTACAGGCTCCCATCACAATGCCCTATCAGTTTCTTTTTGTCTTTAGCAGAGACAGGGTCTCATTGTTACTCTGGCTGTTCTCAAATTCCTGAGCTCAGGCAATCCACCTGCCTTGGCTTCCCAGAGAATTATAGGCGTCAACCACTGTGCCTGGCCTTGATCAGTACTTTTTTTTTTTTTTTTTTTGAGACAGAGTCTCACTATGTCACCTCAGTAGAGTGCTGTGGTGTCACAGCTCACAGCAAACTCCAACTCTTGGGCTTAAGCGATTCTCTTGCCTTAGCCTTCCAAATAGCTGGGACCTCAGGCATCTGCCACAACACCTGGCTATTTTTTGGTTATAGTTGTCATTTTCATTTGGAGGCCCACATTTGCTTGCAAAGAGGTAGCTCTGGGCTCCTTAGCCAGTGCACCAGTCAGATGCAGCAGCCCCAGGCTTCCGATGAGGAGCCTGTGACACAAAGAAGCAGGTGGTGAGGTCACAGGAATGCAGGGAGGTGACTGCCCCCAGAGTTACTCATGACAGCCGCGATAATTCATAGCAACGACTCTGCCATGTACAGGCTGCTGTCAGCCTCCTCACTCTGGTCCGCTTTGGGGCTGATTCTCAGCCTTGCAGTGAGTCTATGTGAAATCCTTTATCCTTTCAATAATCCAGCAAAGAGCTATGATGAGAGTTACCCAAAGGAAGAGGGCTTCCTTATCTAACCTGTGAGTGTTAGCACAGTACTGAGCAAATCATAGCAATTCACTCTACTTCTTACCTGTTGCAACATATGATTTAACTTTAGTTCTTTCCCTTTACATTTACAGTAAGAAGTCTGATTTTGGAAGGTCAAATTTAAGAATATCCATGTGGCCAGGCATTGTGGCTCACACCTGTAGTCCTAGTGCTCTGGGAAACTAAAACAGGTAGATCCCTCGAGCTCAGGAGTTCAAGACCAGCCTGGGCAAGAGTGAGACCTTGTCTCTAACAAAAGTAGAAAAATTAGCCGTACTCTGTGGTGGGTGCCTGCACTTTTAGTTCCTCGGGAGGCTGAGGGAGGAGGATGGCTTGAGTCCAAGAGTTTGAGGTCTCTGTGAGCTATGATGATGCCATGACATTCTACCCAGGATGACAGAGTGAGACTGTATCAAAAAAAAAAAAAAAAAAGCCAAAACAAACAAAAAACCCCCAAGGTTTTCATGTTGGTATTCACAACTTTTATTTTAATTGGCTTCTAATTCATGTTAATTTCTACTTGTGCGACGGTATCATGGTGCCAGCCTACTTAGTTTTACCATTACACTTAGTTGTCGGTAATTGTTACAAATTCTCCACTCTACAATTAATGCCAACATGTGACTTACAAAGCAAACAATTATACATTAATTTAGTAAGTAATAAATAAGCATATGACTTCATATGACTCATCTAGACATAGCTCAATCTTCGTTAACTTTGTGTTAGGGGAGTGGGTGCCAGGCATTGTTTAAAGTACTGCGATCACATCAGTGAACAAGATTGGACAAGATCCCACTCTCACGGAACTTAGTGCCTGGAGACAGAGTCAGACCATAAGCAGGAAGATGAAAAATAAAATAATTATTTATAATAGTAAAAATTATTGCTATGAAGAAGCTTTGGCATAAACATGGTTAATGAGAAAAGAAGGATTGGGAAAGAATGGTCGACTTTAGGAAAGATCTCCCAAGGAGGCAGATTTATTCCGAGAGGCACAGAAATGTAAAAGTTCTATTCCACGGCTTGCATGCACTACATTTTATTAATCAACTCGTGCATTCATGGGCATGTGAGCTGTTCCCACATCTTTGGGGCTGTGAATTGTGCTGCTATAAACAATTAAATGCAAATGTCTTTTTTATAGAATTACATTTTTTCCTGTGGGTAAATACTCAGAAGGGGGTTCACCAGATCAAAGTAGGTTTGTGGTGTCCTTATACAACTTTCCAAAGAGGCTGGCCTAGTTTGCACTCCCACTGATGGTGTGTAAATGCTGCTTTTTCACGGCAGCATCCATACCAGAATCTGTTGTTTTGGGACTTTTATAAAAAAGCCATTGGCTGATAGCTCATTGTGGCTTAGATCACGTCTTCCCTGATGAATATAAACACAAAGCATTTTCTTGTGTATTTATTGACTGCTAGTCTGTCTTTGCTGGAAAAGCTTCTGTGAATGTCCTGTGCCCACTTTTTCATGGGGTTTTGATTTCTTCTTGCTCGTTTGCATGAGTTCTTTGTAGATTCTGGTTATTAGCCCTTTATTGGATATACAGTATGCAAATATTTTCTCCCAGTCTATTAAAAAACTTTACAAGGGAAATCTACAAACTCAGTGAAAGTTATTCCTTGTGAGGATAAAAGTCAGAACATCTGGACCTGGGTGTTTCTAATTGCTCTCATATTGAAGTTTCTGACCATTGAAAAGTAATGGAATACTTTCCAAATCTAATTGGGAATTCTGTGGAATAAATGTCATTGTAATCCTGATGATACAGTAGATGAGAAAGAGGAGAAGAAAGAGAAAGAGAAAGAGGAGAAGCAGGTGAGCTCGAGATAGTAGATCCGATAATCCAGGCCAAGCAGCCACAAACTGATGCAAGTTCAATTCTTTCAAGCTTAAAAAACAACCTCTGACCTACCATTCCGGCCATTTTGCTTTAAAGTATTTGCAGAAAGCTGGATAGTGCTTCCATGGCCCGTGTTTTCTGGAAATTTTAGATCTTCTAAGTTTCCTTCTGTGCTCAGCCTTGCAACTTCCAATTCTGTGAACAGCAAAGAGATGTCAGGGGTCATTGAGAAACAGGCCAAGTCTACAAGAATATCCCCCACCCCCGAAGTAGCTCTGAAATCAAAGCATTCGAATTCTTGTTTTATCGATCACACTTTATAGTAATTCAGTCTTTAAAAAAGTATACTGTTAATATTTTAAAACATTTTTCAAGATAATGCAAATCGAAGCTATTAATATCATGTCATATATGAATAACAAAGCTTAAAATTTACAATTCAATGTCAAAGCCTGATGCATTATTATTGTCCTTTAGTTACTTTTCAAAATACAATATTTTACGAATTAAATAAGAACCTTTTTTGTAATATTAATTTACCTTTAAATATAATACATTTGAGACAGCTTTAATAAATCTCCTGAAATGAAATTGTCAGCTATATCCTAAACCAGAATACAAATAGATTTATACTCTTTATGAACCAAATAACACAATTATCAACTATGGTTTCATCTTCACTCAAATGACTTATTTAGTTACAGTATAGAATCTAAGGATACTTGTATTATAAATAAAATAATCTCCAAGTCCTGTTTGAGGAGGATACAATTTTCAATAGTATAAGATATACATAGATACATAAATATATCAAAATTCCAAAAATATAAATGGACTTCACTCTAAGTGAGCTCAGGCTAATATAGCCAATATTGGAATTTCCTAAGGAGGAAAAAGTGCATGACTTTAAATCCTTTTGACCCAATGACAGGTGAGGTCCTCTTTATTTTATTTATTTATTTATTTTTTTGAGATAGAGTCTCAAGCTGTCACCCTGCGTAAAGTGCTGTGATATCATAGCTCACAGCAACCTCAAACTCTTGGGCTGAAGCAATCCTCTTGCCTCAGTCTCCCAAGTAGCTGGGAGTACAGGTGTCCGCCACAACGCCTGGCTATTTTTTGATTGTAGTTGTCATTATTGTTTGGCAGGCTGGGCTGGATTCAAATCCACCAGCTCCTGTTTATGTGGCTGGCACCCTAGCCACTGAGCTACAAGCGCCAAGCCACCCTCTTTATTTTAGAAAAAGAATAACTTATCTCCACTGAAATGAAGCGTCACTCATCTCTGGGACAGCATACATACTTTGTCTTCTTTCCCTTCTGCTACGCAAGGGTCTCTGGACCTCTGCACAGCAAAGGCCACTTACTAATATTCTCCGTGTTCTCTCTGACAATGTCCGTCTTGAGAAGGTTATCAGCCAGCACAAAGGCACTTTCCTCCACGGTGTCAAGCAACATGGTGGCGGCACGCAGCTGATCACTTGTTGTCAGGTCCTTCCACGCGTTCAGAGCTTGTGGCTGGAGAAGGTTGTTCACTGTCTCGACCATGGCCTGCAGGAGGATGAAAAGAAGGACAGAGGTCTCTAGTGAACCCACACAGCTGTCAGAAATCCAGGTGTACATCTCGCCCAGCATGCAAGGATCAGCAGAGTGCACGAGTTCAGCCTTGTCCCAGCCTCCCCTATGACATGCTGTCACAGAAGCATTCATTATTTTTGTTCTGTAAAACCTGAGCTGAGATTTTGCAAGGCAAGAGGGAAACCTGTTCCTATTTTGAAGGACCACAAATAGAGCCTTGCTTGTTTCTCAAGAGTCAATGGCACAGGCTTGAATAAGACTGTGCTTGCATAATTAAACTGTTTGGCTAGGGAACTGTTGATAAGCAATGTAATCCAATGGTTTTACCCCATCACCCGGAGAAAATGACTTTTTTTCCTATACATCACCATAGAACTAGATGCTGAACATAACAGAAATTAAAAGAATTTCTGCAGACAGGACAATCCAGGAATTTGTCACCTGTATGTTGTAGACACCCTGAACAAATCAATGTGGTTTTTTAGCCAGCTAATAAAATGTCAGAATGGGGAAAATATCAAAGTAGACACACTCTCAGATGGAGAAAAACCTTCTTTATGCTTCTTTCTACCAGGAGGGGAATGAACAGTTGGACCTCACTACCTATGGCTATCAGGTGTTTTATCTTTAAGAAAAAAAAACAGCAGTCGGTAACATACACACAAAACAAAACCACAGTTCACAAGGCTTCCACCAAAAGAATCATCTCTGTAGTTACAATTTATGTATTTCCTGTGGCTTGCTTAATCCTGCAGGTTACAATGAGAAAACAGTTTTCCCACTAAGGTCATTCAAACACAGAGAATTGCAAAATAAAAAAATATAACACCTGCAGGTTGGACGTGATCATCCCTGAACCCATTCACTCTGAAATATGCATCCAATCCAGAAAGAAAGTTGAATAAAAAGCCAACACAGACACAGTTTCTAGGCAGCACTGAAGTGTTTAAACCAGGACGCACATCCCTGGCACACTGGCCAGGGGACAGGAGACAGAGAAAGGCCTTTACATGGCAGCGGCTTCTGCCAGCTGGCGTTTTCATGGTAACCAAGTAACAACCGCTAAAAATTCAGCTTCATAATGAAACACCTTGGCTGCCAATTAACACCAGCTTCAAAAACTAATTTGCCTTTTGATAAAAGTTGTTTTTCTTGATATCTTCCCAGCTATTCCAAGTTCTTGCCAAAAATCATCATCAAGGTACGTTTGAGTAAAATGGTTGCAACTTGCTTACTTTTTGCATCATTTTGTCAGGAAAAACACAAACCAGGACATTCTCTCGTGAATTCAAATTCTGCCATTTGTTCTGGGTGTAAAGCACGGCCTGGGAACCACCAGAAAAGTATTTCTGGATCACAACAAAATCTTCTGCTTTCCAGGAAACTCTCTGCAAGGCTCGTGCCAACAGGACTTGCCAAAAAAGAGGGGCCGGAGAAGAAACGAAAAAAAGTTTAGATATTTTCTGAAACCCAAACAGAGAACACAGATCTCTTTAGTGCAAAGAAGTGTTCTTTTAGGGAATAGATGAGTCTCTGAATTCATTAGAAATGCTCTGAAAATCCTCCACGTGGCAGAAATCACGCTTCACTGTGCCACAGCCACCTTAGTGGCTAATGATCTTCATGACTAGTAAATAATTTGATAACCGTTATTTTAAATCCCATGTCAGGAAAAAAAAAACAAAACTATCAGGGATAACACATTATTTCGGTCTTGCCCTTCATGGCTTTAATTTTTTTATTTAAAAAGTGAAAATTGTACTTCATCTGGATATACTTGATATTAAAGTTGGAAAAAATATATTATCCTAAAGGGAAATTACAAACATATTTCGCTTATAAATGAGGATGCAATATCCTAAACAAGATATTAACAAGTTGAATTAAAAATAATTATTCAAATACTTTGGTCAAAATTAAATCCAATTTATATGAGAATTAGTCACTATTTTCTTATGCAGATGAAGTAGAATGATTTTGAATCATTTCTTCTTTTTCTATTGTCTCTAAGATTTGGCATGATCTGTTTTTTGAAATTATCTTCTATTTTTATTTATAAAAATAAATATTCTCTCACCTGTAGTCCCAGCTACTCAGGAGGCTGAGGCAAGAGAATCACCTGAGCCCAAGAGCTGGAGGTTGTTGTGAGCTGTGACATCACCTCACTCTACAGAGGGTGACAAAAAGTGAGAGTCTGTCTCTAAAATAAATAAATAAATAAATGAATATATTGTTTGAGATTTTGAAAAAAAATGAAGTTAAATTAGGACTCCATACTGAACCTCAGAGTGAAAACATTCTGTGATAGACAGACTTTTATCTGACAATGTGAATGTTATTTTTTTTGCATTATTATAATTATTGCTCAATATTTCGTTGCAGCAATCATCTGATTTCTTTTCTGATTGTATTTATCTTTGTTCGTTCTTTACAAGGTTTTTGTTTCTAGTCCTTATCACAAACATTGTTATTGTTATTAAATTTTAAGCCTCTTTAATTTTGTGAAGGCAAAAAGCGGAAACTAAATAAATACACGTATATGTATAGAGAAAAAAATAGTTTCCTTACATCTTTGCATAGCTTTAAAAAAAAGTGAAAATTGAAAAAAGAAAAAGAAACAATTATGGCCAAATCACAGAATGTGCTACATAAGAAATTGCTCCAAGACTAACTCATGCAAGAGCAGAAAGCCTGAACAGAGCTATAATGAGTTTGGAGATAGAGTCAGCAAACAAAAGCCTTCCAACAATGACAACTAAAAAATGCCCAGGACCAGATGGCTTCTGCAGTGAAGTCTACCAAGTTCCGTATTTAAAGATGAATTAACAACCAATCCTTCCTAAACTCCTCCAAAAAATGAAAGAAGAGAGAACACCTCCAAACACGTGTGGTGAAGCCACCATCACTCTGACATCAAAGCCAGACAAAAGCACCACAAGAAATGAAAACTATAGGCCACATCCCTGCTCAGTGAAGATGTAAAAATCCTGAACAAAGTACTAGCAATTCAAATGCAAAAGTACATTAAAAAGGTAATACTGCACTTCATGGCCAAGTGGGGATTTATCCCTGGATGCAAGGATAGCTCACCCCCAAAAAATCAATCCATGCGATACACATTAACAGAATAAAGGGTAACATCCATGATCATTTTAACAGAGGCAGAAAAAGCATTGACAAAATTCTGCATCTTTTCATCATTAAAACTCTCAACCAACCAGGAATAGAAGGAAATTTTCTCAACATAATAAAGTCTCCAAAGCCCTCAATTAGCACCAACTCAACCTGGAAAACCTGAAAGCTTTTCCTCTTAAGATCAAGAACAAGGCAAGAACGCCCTCTCTCGACACTTCTGTTCAATACAGTATTGAGGACCTGAACAGAGCAACAGGCAAGTAATGATAATAACAAAAAAGATATACAAATTAGAAATGAAGAAGTAAAACTGTTTCTCTTTGCAGATAGTACGATCATGACATTATATAGGAAAACTGACAGACTCCATAAAAAAAACAAAATTTCATGAACCTCTTAAAGAATCTATGCCCTTCCACTGACAACAAATAAATCAAAAGTACCACTTATTAATATACTTCATTTTGCAAGTGAAAATTTATAAGATGTAATCTTTATTCACAGTTATAAATTTTAAATAAATTTTGAACAATGGATTCTCCCAAAGAAGGCAGAGTCCTTACAGAAGTTTTTATTGAAGACTAAATAATTTCTGAGTTTATCTTTAAACACCACATGTAGTGTTTGGTCCTAGCCAGGTGTGGTGGCACGAGCTTGCAGTCCTAGCTATGTGGGAGGCTGGGACAGGACTACTTGAGTCCAAGTGTTCAAGTCTAGCCTGGGCATCATGAGACCCTTTCCTATGGCCTCCCATAGGAAAGCCAGAAAGCTTCACTTAGTAAGAGCAAATAGTTTTTGATAACTGCTATATAGCCATACTGAGATGAGATCTGAAAGTAATAATTTCTTGGCCATGAAACTTTCATGATCTTATCACTAACACAACTACAAAGACCCTATAGAAACACCTGTATAGCTCAATAATGGAACACCTGGGTGGAAAGGGCATGGAGAGGGATGTAGCTCTCCTGACAAGCACGAGAGCTCGAGAGATGAGAGCAGTGGGGAACTGGCAGTCTCTACACCTGTGGTGTTGAGAGGCAGGAGATCAGCCTTCTATTAGGCTGGAGGAGAAGGCAGTCGGGAGCATGCGCATTCTATCACAGATCCGCTTACTCTGACTCTGTCTCCTCTCCTGCCAGCAGAACGCTAGCACGGCGTCTCTCTGATGAAGATCACCAAGCTCTGCTAAAGACTGAGATCTATCTCTCTAAGACTGCTTTACTCTCTCTAAGACTCTCTCTCTCTCTCCAGCTAAAGTAGACAGCCCTCAGGTACCTAAGAGAAACTGAACCTGAGCAAGGTAACTTAGCGGTCTGTGTCTGGAACCTAGTTAAGCCACCCCAGACCTGGCCAGTCCTGGGCCCTGGCACGAAGTGTCAGAAGTGACACTGGAGCCTTGAGGAAAGGGGTGTAAAGACAACATGTGTATTAAATAGTTCTTAATAAGTTTCTGCTAGTGAGACAGCACAATTAAATCCATCCCAGTAGCTTTGAAATCATCAATTCTTTAAGCTTGTAAAAGGCTGTGACATGTCTCTGTTGCCAGTTAAGTGAAAGTAAATCACATAGTCGCAACTCCACAATAATAGAGAATGCCTGGATTTGGTTTCTCTTACACAGTCATGCATCTATATTTTACACAGAAACCATGACATGTGGTCAGGAAGTGACTTTTCTCCTTTCAAATTAGTTATTTGCATTCCTTTCATTAATTCAACATAAGACTTATCACAGTTCAATTTGGGGATGAATATTACCTTTACATTACACAGTTTACTGACAAAATTTTAAAGTACATTTTACTGTTTCTAAAAATCAAAAATAAATTAGAGTCAACAGTCATGGGAAGTCACACTGGGGTCAGAGTCACCATCTTCTTGACAACCACTGCGTGTGTACACATCATGACATCATTGGAATTGTTATTAAATTCAGAACTTGGGCAAATCTATTTCAATTAGTTTTGTTCATAGCATATACATTTGGCATGCTTGTTAGGGCTGTTATATACTTTAGAATTACAATTTATATATTTCAAAAAGGAAAATTTACTTGTTTGCTGTCACTATTCTGAAAAACTTTGGGGAAAAAGCTGTATATCCTTGCAGTGACAACTTCTGTAATTATTCCAAAAGAATGAGCTTGGGAAATAGCCTGAGATTCCTTAACGAGAATATACAAAAGAATCACTGGTGAGAAAGATGTCAGTGGCCTCGTCTTACTCAGCTGAATAGTCGCTCTCAAACTCGAAGGTAAGCAGAATTACCTGTGGAACTTAGGCACCTCACTTCTTCCACCGAAAAACACAATAAATAACTCAATAAAAGGAGTGACTTGTGAAAAGATGTATGCCTTTCCTACAGTTGCGTTGTTTGAAGACAATCTAAATATGCATGAGCTCATTCTGGTTTTAGCTCAAATTCCATCTGTTCTGAGAGGTCCTCCATTAAATCTTCCATTTAAATCCATTGTTTGTTTTCTTTCTACCATCCACATATATCATTATCTAAAAGTATTGCGTATTCTATTTATCTACATGATTATAGCATATCTCTCACTGGAGAAATGGTAAGCGTCATGAGGGCAGGGACCCACTCTCATTCACAGGGGTGAAAAGCAGTGTTCACTAACTCTTGGCTGAGTCATTTGCCATCCATTCAAGATTCATACTTAAGTCATTTTTCACCATCTTCATCCTAGCAGAAAAAAAATTCTGGAGGCTTTGATTTTATGAGTATAAGAGCAAAGGGAAACTACAAATGATAAAATCTATGAACTAAACAATGTTTTCTAAAGCATTCTCACTTCAGATATTCAATAGCACAATGGGTTCTATCTTTTTCCATTTAGATTACTAGAACAAACATCTTACAGTGAATAATTTATAAGCAACAGAAGCTTATTGCTCAGTTTTGCAGTCTGGGAGGTCCAAGATCAAGGCACCAAGAGGTGCACAGTTTGCTGAGGTCTCATTCTCTGCCTTCTCAGGTGGTGGAAGGGAGAAATTACTCCCGTGGGCTCCTTTATACGGGCACTAATACCATTCATGAGGGTTCCACCCTCTGACCTGCTCACCTCCCAGATGCCTCACCTCCAGACACCACTACACCGGGAATTATTTCAACATAAAAATAATGGCAGACACCAACATCCAGACGATGTGGGCTCCCACTTACCTACTTAATTCATCTTTAATAAAATTATCTATAGTTTCACTAGACTGCGATGTCCTTGGGGAAGAGATCAAGTTCATTTGTATTTTCCCAGAGTAAATCTTAGTGCCTTGATACATTTTGAATTCTCCTTAATACCTATTATACAAAGTTATCTTGTTTTTATTATTAAATCATTGATAATGGTATACACAATGGAAAAATTGAAAGCATCCTTTTCTTTCTTTAACATTTTTGTTATGTCTCCGAAAAAAGTCTTCTGATATTTCAGAAGAAATCTTCTTGTATATTGAGAATTGTTATTCTCATGGTTTGGAAGGAAGGTGGACTGGAGGGAATTAAGAGGACAGAGTTCAGAAGAAGAAAAATTGAACCCCGGCCCAGTGTGGTGGTGGCCACCTGTAATCCCAGCACTCTGGGAGGCCAAAGCAGGTGGATTGCTTGAGCACAGGAGATCAAGACTAGCCTGAGCAAGAGCAAGATCCTATCTCCCCTAATAACAGAGATAACTAGTCAGGTGTTGTGGTACATGCCTAGAGTCCCAACTACTCAGGAGGCTGAGGCAAGAGAATCACTTGAACCCAAGAGTTTGAGGTTACTGTGAGCTATGATTCCAGGGTACTCTACTACCCAGGGCATCACAGTAAGACTCTGTCTAAAAAAAAAAAAAGAAAAGAAAGAAAAAAAAGAGCCCCAATAGAGAATGCAGACTGCTATGTATAACAATATATCTTATGAAAAGTTTCCCATAATAGTCTAGAGTGAACTGATGCTAACGCTCAGTGATTTTATTAGAAGTTTCATTAGATATGTACAGTGGGTAAAGAACTATTGGTTGAGTTTAGGAAAGGGTAGGAAAGCATGAAATCTGCCCCCAATTTGCTTATACCCCAAAGCAAGTCAGCCCAAGATAGACCCACAACGTATGGAATGGAAGGTAAGAGATTTTTTGTGTGAGGGATAAAAATTAAGTAAATAAATAAACTTTCATTGACTTTGAAAAGAATATTCAAAGTTAAAGTACATAATAAACAAGTGGTAATAAAAAACCAAATTATTATTACACAGCCCATTTGGAAGTTAAGAGCGATAACTTCACATTAGTAGATACATTTAAAATAATAAATCGAAGACATCCTTTGAAAACTACCCAGGAATATCAATTACATTTTAGGTGACTTCCACATTTTTGTGTTGTTTTCCTTAATGCAACATGTTTTATCAATATATATCATAATCAGCCCGGACACAGTGGTCATGCCTGTAATCCCAGCACTCTGGGAAGCCAAAGCAGGTGGGTTGCTTGAACTGAGGAGTTGGAGACCCTGTCTCTACTAAAAATAGAAATATTAGCCAGGTGCTTCCATGAATACCTATAGTCCCTGCTACTTGAGAGGCTGAGGCAGACGGCTCCTTGAGCCCGGGACTTTGAGGTTGCTGGGAGCTATGATGGGGCAGCAGAGTGAGAGTCTTGAATTTAAAAATATAGATATGTAATGTACATAATCATGTAGAACAATGCTGCTTTACTCTTGCTATATTATATATAAATATGTTTCTTCCTGTGTAAATCTCAGGATATTTTGAGAAAGGGAAATAAGTCTTCAGGTTCTGCGGCTCCCACCTGCTATTTTATGACTAGATATTTCACATATACTGTTTCTACAGGAAAACAGTAAAAACATTGATCATGCAGGCTGTTTTCCCAGGGTGAGGCTTATCCATTGCAATCTCGATGTGCTGACCCCTGCCACTTCCCCAAATGTGGGAAACCCAACTGTATAATCTGTGGTGTGTGGGGGACTGCATTCGTGTTTTCTCCTGGTAAAATAATAATAGTAATATTAATAATAATAATTACTATTTTTATTTGAACAATAATAATTTGAAAAAAATTAAAGCACAAATTCTGGTTTTTTTTTTTTTTTTTTTTTTATACAGAGTGTCACACTGTCACCCCAGTAGCACGTAGTAGCATCGTCAAAGCTCAGTATAACCTCAGACTCCTTGGCTCAAGCCATACTCCTGCCTCAGCCTCCTGAGTCACTGGAGAGACGGGGTCTTACTGTGGCTCAGGCAGCTTTTGAATTCTGGACCTCAAAAGATCCTTCAGTCTTGGCCTCTCAGAGTGTTAGGATTACAGGTGTGAGCCACCAAGCCAGACCTTAATTATTTATTTTTCACTTCTTGATATAAAATTTATCTGTTAAGAATAAAGTAGAGTAGAAATAGAGTTTGAAATCATTACTGAGTAGGGCACATTGTACTCCAATCTGTGCTCCGATATTGATTCAAATCAAAATTTTAAAGGTCAAGTATTAGAAGAGTCTTCAAGACAGTTTATAACATGCAGGGTTTTTTATTACAAGTTGAGTGACTGATATTTACACGTCTGATCAATAAACCTAAGGTACTTTTTATAACCACTGTCATTTAATATTATTAAGCATATAAAAACTTCTAATCTCTGAGCTACCTTTTATATAACAGTGACATGCTGGCGTTTTCAAATCTTAATTAGATTGCATAACTCGCTGACCTTAATGTGGTAATGAGGATCTTTAAGAATAGAACCAGATGAAACTAAAATAGCATAGAAAACACTGTCTCTTTAAGAGACTCCTGGTTTAAAAAACTATTGGTTTTAGTGAACTGTATTTGATTCTATTACTTTTTTATTCTAGTTTAGCTTAGGATAAAATGACCAAATGCTGTCAAATAAATCTATATTGTGTTAACAAGAATGAAATGGAGCTAGAGAATCTTATTGCTAACTCAATATTCAGTCAACAGATATTAATTGAGCACCTTCAACAAGGCTGTCGGTTGAGACGCAGCAAGACAGACAGAAGTTCTTCCTTCCCTCAAGGTGGTAACAAGAGTGAGGACAGACAATTAAACCAGCAATTAAAATACAAGAAGATAAGCATTATAATGATGGAAACAGGCGGTTTAAACTCTGCATGAAAAAGGCCCCGTGAAGTAGGAGAATCCCAAGCTGAAATGCAACAGCGATTAGAGATAGGGGCAGAGTAAAAGAGAACAGGCACTTCAGAAGAACGGAAAAAAAAACCCCCAAAACTTCTGTATCATAGAGCAAAGAGAGGCAGGTGGTAACGTGGGAAGTGAAGGGTAGATTCCAAAGAAGCTTGTGTACCACATTCAGGTATTTGCAATTCTTCCTAAAGGCAATGGTCACTAAAAGAATTATACTGGGGTGTAACTGTAGTAACTGACCTGGCCAGAAGACCCCCAGAGGCCCCTAACTGTTTCAGCCTGAGTCCCTGTCTGTCTCAAAACCCCCTTATTGGTTTAATTCTGAGAACAAGCTTCTGACAAGGAAGTTCTTTGAGTTCCCTGACCTCCCTGGCCACGGTTGAAAAAATGGTGAAAACTCACTCAAGCAGAGTTTCCCAAGCTACTGAGTCTCCCAAGCCAAGTTAGTCCTTGTGCCACCTGCCATGATGCAACCCCCTGTGCCAGCCCCCTGACTGTAGCCCCACCCTGGGCTAACCGCCACGATGTAACCCCCTGAGCTAACCACCTGACTGTAACCCCGCCCTATAACCAGCCATGTTCCACTTTTATACATGCTTGCTTTGCCACATCAGCTCAAAAGGAGTATAAAAATCAGCCTGTACTGCATTGGGGGTCATTTGCCCCTTAGGGCAGCAGTTCACCTGTACAGATGTAATAAATCACTACTTGATTTGGGATGTTTGCCCTTTGGGGCAGTGGTCTGCTTGTGTAGGTGTAATAATCATCACCATGTGATTTGAGCCTAAAGTGGGGTCCGTGTTTTCTTACAGGTGGTGAAAGTTACACTAATCATACATTATAATGGTTAATTTTGAGTTTTTAAAAATGTTTGTTTCAGGATTATTTTTTGAGACAGGGTCTTGCTATGTTGCTCAGGCTGGTCTTGAACTCCTGGGCTGAAACAATCTCTTGCCTCAGCCTCCAAGTAGCTGAGATTACAGGTGTGCATCACCATACCCGGCAATAATGGTTAATATTTGTTGGGTGTATTCCAGACCCAGACGTGATTGCCTACTAATGCCTCAACTCCTTTATTTGTCATGATAACCCTGCAAAGTAGAAATTATCATAATCTTCATCTTACAGTGAGAAAACGGAGACTCAGAGAAGCAACTTGCTAAAGATTAATGAACTAGTATAGGGTAGACCAGAGTTAAAATCCATGCATCCTCGTTAAATAAATAAACATATTTATTAACTTATTAAATTTAACATAATAAATAAGTTTTGAAAACTTCCTATGTACCGGCACTATTCTAGACACTTGGGATACATCTGAATAAAGCTGAGAGAAAATAATATTTGTAGGGGAAGTAGATAAAGTACACCAGTGCTGGGAGGTAAATAATGGAAAATGGGCAGGTTAGGGGGATCCAGAAGCTTAGAATTCCAAATAGGCTGGTACAAGTGGGCATCACTGATACTGCAGCAATTCAGGAGAGAAAAGGAGCTGGGAGTTGGCTGTGAAGGAGCCTTCCAAGCAGACGGAGCAGCCAGAGGAAAAATCCTCCAGTGGGAAAATGCCAAGCTTGTTGGAAAATCTCAAAATGGACTGCGTTCTGAGTAAAGCAAAAGAAGAGAGTAGATGTGGGCTGAGCTACATCGGTCGTGATGGCGAAGATCTGGAATTCAGGGATGGACTTGGAAGGTTCAAGGTGTCGGCGAAACAGCAACGTGAAGATGTTGAGAGAGTAGTTGGAAAATCGAGTCTGGAGTTGAGGAGAATGGTCTGAGCTGCAGAAGACATGGGTGAGTCACGGGCATATAGGAGGTACTGAAATCAGTGAGATAATCCCAGAGTGACTGTAGAAGAGAAGGGAAGATGGCAAAGTATTGCAGAAGAACTCCAAGCTCCAGAGTTTTACAACAGGAGGAAACAGCCGAAGTCACCGGAAGGAAGCGTCAGGTGGGAGGAACACCCAGTGTGCTGTCCTCGGAGAGAACCTCAAGGAAGAGGGACGGTCAGCCGTGTTGGCTGTTCCCGGTTGGCCAAGCTACGGACTGGCCGAGGGCTTAGCAGCATGAAGTCACCAGTGACCAGCGCTGTCTCTTCAGCTGATGGGGGAGGCCTGACCAGACAGATCTAAGCACAGGTGAGACAAGACTGATTGGCCATAGCGAATGTTGCAAAGTGCTGTGGGACGTCTGCTGCCCCGGACACAGTCGGCACCTGGAAATGTGGGCGTGCAGCTTCAATCAACAGCAGGGATTTGGAGACGACTTATATGGGCTGAGTACAACTTAAAAGGGCAGGAGGACACGGGGATTCAAGTGGCGTGTTCCCGCCCAGCAGCTTAGCGACACTGGGGCCTTGAAGAGACATTCAAATGCAGCCAGACAGTCGCAGCAACAGACGAAAACCCAGAGTGTTGTGTTCACGTAAGAAGACATGTGTCCCGACCAAGTGGGACACAGGAGGCTTCCTTAGAGGAATTGGCACGTGAACGGGGTGTTGATCAATCAGTCAGAGTTACGGAGAGGAAGGGAAGGAGGAACCAGAGCAAATGTAGAATTAATCCAAGCAAAAGGCATTGTGACTGCAAAGGCTCAGGGACCCTGGACCCAGGTGGGTTGCGAGAGTGCGGTCCAGACGCAGGCGAGGCCACAGTGTGAGAGACTATTGGCAGGAGTCAGAGGCTCAGCACTGGAGCTCAGAGATGGCTTTATTTGCCTTTTCTTTTTTTTGTTGTTATTTTTTTTTTTTTGAGACAGAGTTCCACTCTGTTGCCCTGGATAGAGTGCCCTGGTGTCATCATAACTCATGGCAGCCTCAAACTTTTAGCTTAAGCAATCCTCCTACCTTGGCCTCCTGAAGAGACCATAATGCCCAGCCAGTTTTTCTATTTCTAGTATAAATAAAAATTGCTCTTGCTCAAGCTGGTCTCAAACTCCTGAACTCAAGCAATCCACCCGGGTCCAGGGTCCCTGAGCCTTTGCAGTCACAATGCCTTTTGCTTTTGGCCTCCCAGAGAAGTAGGATTACAGGCGTGAGCCGCTCACTCAACCATACACAACCCCCCAACACCAGACTTCTTTCTTTCCTTTTTTCTAAGACAGTCTCACTTTTTTTCCCTTGGTGGAGTGCCATGGTATCACATCTCTCAGCCACCTCCAACTCTTGGGCTTGAGCGAGTCTGTTGCCTCAGCCTCCCAAGTAGCTGGGACTACAGGCACCCACCACAATGTCCAGCTATTTTTTAAAAACGAGGTCTCGCCCTGGCTCCGGCTGGTCTGGAACCTATGAGCTCAGGCAATCCACCTGCCTTGGCCTCCCAGAGTGCTGGGATTACACAGCCACTGTGCCCGGCCAGGAACTTTTTTCTTAAAGGGCAAAATATAGTAACAGTCTGTGAGTCATGGTCATATTTACAATTTGAAAACATTGCTCAGCGGTAAGGGGAAATGGATTAACAGAAGAATTGGAAATGTGTAAAGCAGTTAATGATTTTTTGAGAATTAGCTCTACAAAGGTAACAGGTGACACTGGAAGAATGGATATTAGAAGGAAACAAAGTTAGCAGCCAAAACCGTCTTGCAGAAGTACGTCCTGACCCCGGTGAAAGCTCTTCAATGGCGCTCAGACCCCTCTTTTCCACAGCCTCCCTTCCACAAGTTTCCACCCACCCCTTGCTTCAGGCAGGCAGGCTGGTCTTCCTTCTGTTCCCAGAACTTTCCACCACTCCTCCCCTGAACATCTCTGCCTTGGGTGACCTTAGGTTCCTTCTCCAAAAGGTACAAGGCTGAACTGCAGGGCTCAGTTTTCATTGTCACCTCCTTGGAAAGTCTCCCCTGACCCACACAAACTATAGTAAGCATTCATTTTTAAACACATGCCTTGTTTTAATTCTTTGCGTAGTATTTCTGCCGCCTTATTTTACAGGCATTACTTTGATTGACTGAGCTACTATTTCTTTCCCAAACTTCCACCTGCTAACCTGGGTTGTGATTTCTACAAAAGCTGAGATACTATCTGATTGTACCCCTGAGTATGTACAAATGAGACGGTGCCTGAAAGAACAGAGGTCAGCAATTACTGCCTCACTGAGTGAATGATGAATAAATCCACGCTCCTCTATAAGAGTGTATGTCTATTAAATTTCAATGGAAATTATATTTTTCTGACTTTAAAGACAACATACTTATAGGAAAATCTGAGAAACTGTGAAAGAGCAAACAAAATGTTATGCACTATCTTAGATAAGATTCAACAAACAGAAAAAGAATGTAGGTAAAAACAAAAGAAATCTGAATAAACATGGACCTTAGTTCATCACAATATATCAATGTAGGTTCCTTAATTTTAGCAAAGGAACCGTGCTACTGTGAACGTTAATAATACAGGAAATATGGGAGGTACATGGGAACTGTCAGTACCACTCCATTAATTTTTCTGAAAATCTAAAACAGTTCTGAAAAATAATGTCTATTAGTTTAACACAGACATGCTTGTAAGCAGTTAAACACTGCAGAAGTATAAAGATGAAAACCTGAAAATCCATGATGAATCACAATCTCACCCAAAGACAACCACTTTGACAGTTGTGATGGCTCCTTATAGACTTATACATATTTACATATTTACACAAACAAATGCAATCCCTGCAATAACTCTGTTATCTCTCTCTTTCTCCTTGTTTATTTTTACCTGAAGATAGGATTGCCCTCGTCTTTCTAAGTCAATGTAACATCTCCCTTCCTCTCTATGTGGCTAACAGTATCCCACCATTTGCTGTAATCGTTAATTCAATCAGTCTCCTACTGATGAACGGTTAAATTGTTTTGTTGATTAAAACCACATCCCAGGCTTAATGCCCATAGCACCGTGTGGTGAGTTGGCACCCAGCCTGGGCCAGCTAAACAACAATGACAACTGCAACAACAAAAAGAAATAGTTGGGCATTGTGGTGGGCGCCTGTAGTCCCAGCTACTTGGGAGGCTGAGGCAAGAGAATCGCCTAAGCCCAAGAGTTAGAGGTTGCTGTGAGCTGTGATGCCACAGCACTCTATGAAGGGCAATAAAGTGAGACTCTGTCTCAAAATAAAATAAATAAATAAATAAAACCACAACCCACATCTACCTTGAGATTTTTTTTTACAGGATCTATCCTTTTCCATGGCAGAATGAGACCCCATTCTATGGATCTGTCACAAGCCACTCTCCAAATCCTTAATCTAGGCTAGGAGAACATTGTTTCGTGATCGTGTGGAAAGACTGATAAAGAAACACTATAAAAAGATGGATGTGAGTAAAAATAATCTTCTCTGGTAAGATATTGAAAACACTGGTCATGGTGATCGCCTGGGAGCAGGTGAGCTGAATGCCTGGGAGAGTGTGGGAGGCAGGATGGAGCTGTTCACCTCCCAGGAGCCCCAGTCAAGGAGAAGGATGCCTGGGAGAGGACACAAGGGTTCTGGGGGGCGGGAGGCAGGTACCGCTATTAACCACATGCCTTTAGTAGCTATTCAAAACGCCACTTAAAAAGAACAAAAAGATAGCTGGAAATACCATAAAAATCTTTTCTACACAAAATGATTCATCACACACAATCAAAAGAAAGTTATAATCTATATTTGGAGCTCAAATGCAATCCTAGTGCTGTCATAAACCTGTGGTAGGTTATGCCATCAAACCCGGACGCAGATTTCATCATGCCCCATTAAATGAGAAATGCACTTTTGTTGCGTCTGGGAATGGCTGTTTTCCAAGATGTGTCTTGTGTTAGACACAGAATCACTGGCCACCAGGCCCACCCACAAAGCCACACCCAGGAATGTTGTATTTGGCTCTGCAAATGGGCTCGCCCGTGAGATACAGTCAGAAGGAGTTGGTGAGTCCCTGTAAATTCCTTCAGTTTGTGAAGGGTCTGTCTTCTTCCTGTGTGGAGATTAGCAGGATGTGATGACTGGAACCCAGGTAGACCGTGTCATCCCCAGGGTGGAAACCCAATGGCTGAAGGTAACAGAGCTGAAAAACAGACACTGCCTCCGTCTCTGAAGACTTCATGGGGTTTCCAGCTGATCCTTGGCTCTCTCATCTGCTGTCTTTTTATGTGCAAGAATAAAGCCCTGGTTCGTTTAAACTGCCACAGTTAAGTTTCTGTTACTACCCGCTACAGAAAATGCATGCATTAGATAAGCAAAAAATATAAAAATTGTAACTCTGTTGGGAAACGTCTTAAAAAATCATTTGTTTGGTTCCGAGCCATCAGGCAACTACTTTACTGCAAATTACACTTTAAAATTCCCATCTCTTTTCTGACCTGTACCCAGAAAGCTAATGATAGTTTCACAAAGTAGGATCTTAAATCTGTAATGCTGGTTTTAATATCTTTTTCCTTCCGGTTAGCTGTGTAATCATAAAGCTATTAAAGAAATAGCAAAGTCAACTGACGTGTGTTCTCTGGGATTTGTGTAGAAATAATATCTGTTTGTATTTTAGGGATTAAGACTTTTCTGAAGTAAACACACGTCCAGAAAGCGATGACATTAAAGAATGGACATTAAGGAAAAGTTTTACAATTAAGGAATGACCCAGGGTTTGATCAAGAAATTAAATGAGAGGATCCAAGTGGGTGAGAAGAGAGAAAACAGTTTTGTTTTAGATGAAAATATTTTATGTAAAAACAGAAGGGCATGTTCTCCCCCGCCGCCCACCCCCACGCTCATTAGAATTACTTCCCAAAGTATTCACTGACCAGGTGTATATCTAAAAACAACAGATGGGGCTCGGGGGCTTTAGCTCAGCAGCTAAGGTGCCAGCCACATACACTGAGGCTGGCAGGTTTGAATCTGGCCTGGGCCTGCTAAACAACAATGACAACTACAACAAAAACTAGCCGGGCGTTGTGGTGGGCACCTGTAGTCCCAGGTACTTGGGAGGCGGAGGCAGGAGACTCCCTTGAGCCCAGGAATTGGAGGTTGCTGTGAGCTGTGATGCCACAGCACTCTACCAAGGGTGATAGCTTGAGGCTCTGTCTCAAAAATAAATAAATAAATAAATAAAAACAACAGATGGAACATTCATTTATTTATAGGAAATATACAAAATGGAAGAGGCAGAATTGACTCAGTACAGCAGCCATCTCTGCCTGAGCAGACCCATTCACTGTGGGGAATGTCCAGCGATTCCCAGAACACAGCAGGACATCCACCATCGGTGTCCGTCATTATCCTTGGGACGTCTTCAAATTATTAGGTTTATGAGTTGACCCGCTCAAGTTCTTTAACACCACCTGTCTGATTTGCTCTGCTTACATTACATATTATTTTACTGTTGGATCCAACGCTACCTTGTATGCAGTAGCACTTAACAACTCAGATTTATAGACAAGGGATTCTTCCAACTATGCCTTCTCTAAAGAAATCCACAGGACGTTGCTTTTGTGGATGGAAGTCACTCTCTTTGATCTAGTGTCACTGAACAATAGGCAGAGGGCATCAGAAACACGCAGGGTGCACATTTATATTTTCTCTCTTACTCACATAAAGCAAGTGCAGATTTATCAAGCTGTGAAATATATTAAGTTCACAGGGTTTTCACAAAGGGTTACCAAACCGCAAGAACCTGCCGTGCTTCAAACCACTTTCAGATGTCCCGTTAATTATACTAAATGAAAGTTTGGGGTGGCTTTGATGCTTACGGGCAAACATCGCAATCTCTTGAAAGAGCTGCTCAAGCATTCCCTGTAGCTGTGGTTAATACACTATGTCGCATGCACACCGGTCATACAATGACCAATTCATTCTAGCCACTTTAACAAGGACGTCCAGCCCGACAGGCCACACAGAATAGTATCGCCAGTCAAGCAAAGTGCAAATCATCAGAGGACTCTGAGAGCTGCTCGGCGTCCACCACAGAGCTCTTTGTCACACGGCCAATTAAGTGACCAAACGAGGAACTTGAAAATACTCATTAACTTCTTCCCAGCAGCAGAAATGGAGCCCCCAGCCCTTCTTGTGTCGTGCACAGAAGTGAAATGAGCATCATTCATTTTGCACTTTGTCAAGCCGCATTTTGGTTCTCAGAAATTAATAACACACACAAACATTAATAACGCACAAAAAATGAAAGGAATGGGCAAAAAGGTTTAGATAGTACATGTGATAACACAGATATCCAGGCTTAGAGTTTTTTTAGTGAATAGAAAGTCGGCGTTTCTTTGATTCTTGAGAAGCCACGTCAGCACCTCTGAGCAGCTTCGGCAGCCCCAGGCGTCCCTTTTCCTCTTTGCAGTGAGGACTCCCGCCGACCCCAGGAAACCTCACTGTGCTGCTCCCTCTCCTTAGGGCCACCCGCGAGTTCTGTTGCTGGTTTCCCTTCCTGTCCTTGGCCTCGTCACAGTGACCCGGGGCTCAGTCCTGGATTATTGTCTATTCTCTCCCTACGTGCATCCCTTGAAGAATTCATCTGGTCCACTGACCTTAAATGTGCTAAGCTCAACACGACCACATGGCTATTTTCCTAGGCTAACTTCTCAAGCTAAGTCCACGCTTCTCTATTTAACCGCAGAGTCACCATATACATTGCCTATCTAATAAGAAGCTCAAACTGAACATGCCCCCAACTTGGTCAGAGGCAGGTCACATCTCAATAAATGGTGACTTCATTGTTCTCAAGCAAAAAAAACTTCCAGTCACTGAACTCTTTCTGTCTTCTCATGCTCAATGTCTTGGACAATCTTTTTTATCAGTTTATTAAAAAAAAAAAAATCCTGAATCCAGATGATCACGTCACCCCCTTTGGCTCTTTCTTTCCGGCCACAGGCTGCCCGTCACATTTACCCAGAACAACACCTCCCTCACATAACCCATCCTCAGCTTGGAAAGGTCCTTTGGACCCCGAGCTCTTGCCGCAGATTCATGCCCCGGGATCCTTTGCTTGCTCCCTCTGCTCCAGCTGCACTGGCCTCCTTAATCCCCAGCAGGGATCTTTCCATCTTAGGAACTTTCCGCCCTCTCTGCTGAAATGCTCTTGCCTGAATGTCTGCGTGGTTTATTCCTGTAGTTCGTCCTGAGTTTTGCTCAAATATCATGTCTGGCTTTCTGGCCTTAATTTTTCTCCATAGCACTGATCCTTGTCTGGCAGGCCACAGAGGTCACACCCTCAACGTATTGCTTACCCTCTGCCACTAGAATTTTTGCCCTAGAAGAGAGAGCAGGGGTTTTGGCTGGTGCATCCACTGCTGGTAAGACTAGTGGGCAGGTGCACTCAGCTAGCAATTCTTTTTTTTTGAGGCAGAGCCTCAAGTTGTCACCTGGATAGAGTGCTGTGGCATCACAGCTCACAGCAACCTCCAATTCCTGGGCTCAAGCGAGTCTCTTGCCTCTGCCTCCCAAGTAGCTGGGACCACAGGCGCCCGCTACAATGCCCGGCCATTTTTTGGTTGTTGTTGTTTGGCATCATTGTTGTTTGGTACGCCTGGGCTGTATTTGAACCCACCAGCTCAGGTGTACGTGGCTGGCGCTGTAGCCCATTGAGCCACAGGCGCTGAGCCGTCAACTGGCAACTCTTGAAAATTCTTGTTACTGATCAGTATGTGAAGCTTTTCCAGTCCACAACAGAAGTTTGTTTTACATTGTGGAAACCCAGGATAGAGATTTCTAGGCCATTATTGAAGTGAACCAAACAAACAAAATAAGTACACTTTTTAAAATGAACAAATTATAGTGCCAAATCGAAATAATAGTAAGGCTTTTTTTTTTTTTTTGTATATTCTGTAAGCTTTTTAAAAAAATAGACTACTTGTCTTACAAAAATAAAAAAGAAAGGAAGGACGGAAGGAAGGAAGGAAGGAAGGAAGGAAGGAAGGAAGGAAGGAAGGAAGGAAGGAAAGAAAGAAAGAAAGAAAGGAAGGAGGCTGGGTGTTGATGACTCACACCTGCGACCCAGCACTCTGGAAGGCTGGGGCAGGAGGATTGCTTGCGCTCAGGAATTCCAGATGAGCCTGAGCAAGAGCAAGACCCCATCTCGACTAAACATACAAATGATTAGCTGGGCCTCGTGTTGGGCACCTGTAGTCCCAGCTACTTGGGAGGCTGAGCCAAGAGTCTGAGGTTGCTGTGAGCTATGACACCATAGCACTCTGCACTGGGGACAGAATGAGACTGCTCTGTCTCAAAAAAAAAAAAAGAAAGGAAAATCAGAAAATCAGATGTGCGTGCTTCTTTTTTATTGAAATTTCAACCTGTTAGTTAGCTTTTTCTGATCAGTCTCAGGTTGGCTATGCAGGCACTGACGTGTTCTAACGCTGCCTTAGAGGCCTCACATCAACAACAAGATGTGGTTACACTTCCATCAAGCAAGGCTGACTGCAGAGCTGCCAGGGGACACCCAGGTCCCCCACGGCCTGGAGGACAAAAAAAAAAAAACAAAAACTGCTGATAAAAATGAAGATATATTTCTTAACAAGGAAAATGTACTGTTTTTGAAACAATAAAAATGAACATCAATAATTCCTCATAGACTTTGTAAAGAACAGAACAATGCTCAGAAGCATTGCTGTTTAAAAGATGGCAATCTGAGTTGAGCGATGAGAAAGAGCACAAATCTGCGTTCTGCGTACGTTTATAGAACATGGAGGCTTTGTTGGTAAGCTCCGAGAGGTTATCCTCTACTCCCATGTTTTCACGAAAACCACAAACCTCTCTCTGGAACCATGTGATTCTCACTGGTTCATGGATTATCCTTTCTCTACCCCAGAATCAAGATCTTCTGCCTTGATGGCCGTAGCACAGCGGTTATGGTGCCAGCCACATACACTGAAGTTGGTGTGTTCAAAAGTGGCCCAGCCTGCTGATCAACAATGACGCCTGCGCAAAAAAAATAGCTGGGCATTGTGGCAGGTGCCTGTAGTCCCAGCTACTTGGGAGGCTGAGGCAAGAGAATCGCTTGAGCCCAAGAGTTTGAGGTTGCTGTGAACTGTTATGCCATTGCACTCTACCAAGGGCAACACAGTGAGATTCTGTCTCAAAAAACAAAACAAAACAAAAAATACCTTCTGCAATTCACAGCCTACTAGCAGAGTTATAATCAAAAAGACAGAAAATAATAAGTCTCAGTGAGAACACGGAGCAGTGAAATACTCGTACGTTACTGGTGTCTTAAAAATGGTAAGGCCACTTTGGAAAACACACAGTCCCACCTTTAACCTGGAGGTGCTATATTTCCCACTTATTTTTTCTTCTCTCAAGATGATAACTTTGTCTCAGAGCAAATTATGTTTTATATATAACTTTAATATGTCAGCACAAAATAATTAACACATAGCTATTTGAACTCAGTGTCAGAAAAAAAAAAAGAAAAAAATAGTTATTTTACTCTGTTCCATCCCTGAAATATAGTGCAGAAAAAAATCCATTACTGTAAACCAAATATATATCCTGCTTCCTACCAGCAAACGATGAGGTCAGCCCTGTAATAGTAGCGTCTTACGGGTTAGGAATACAAACTTCTGAATCAAGTATACTCAGCTTTTTAGATTCAGGGCTTCCTTGGTTTGTGTTGGGTGAACACTATGAAGGCCATTTAACTTCCCCTGGGCCTTGTTTTCACAACTGTAAGTCAGAAATTGCAGGCTGGGCTCGGAGGAATTACCACTGTATCCCTCGCGCTCTGAGAGACTGAGGCAGGAGGATCGCTGGAGCTCAGGAGTTGGAGGTTGCTGTGAGCCTGATGGCGGCTCTTCATAACACTCAGGATGACAGAGAGAGACTTTCGTCTCAAAAAATGAATTGCCATAATTCCCTTATGGGATAGTTGTGAATATTAATTAAGAGTGCATACTAATTGCTCTGGATAATGATGGGTGCATAATTCATGGCTAACAAATATTTATTTATTCTTAATAAAAAATTACTGTTATTCTTCATTGTGGTTCTGAAGCAGCACAGGACCCCGTCAGGAGATGGCAGCCGGGCCACCAGTGCCACATATGTGAGCGTGGGCCCGTCGCTGCCCCTGCTCTGGTTCTCAGCTAAGGTATCTTCATCCCGAGGTCCTTCCGGTGAACTTACAAACAGCAGCCGTTGAATATTCATGCATAAGACAAACCTTACTAATCATCCCTGGCGTAAAACTTAAAATTCTCTTCTCTAATGAGGGTACTGAAGGAGCTCAGGAAATTTCAGCCCAAAGTATGACTCCTTGGAATGAAGAGGATTTTGAATTAAGGGTCCTTTGAAGTCAACAGCGGATTGACCATCAAAAAGAACAACTGCCTTTTCTGCCTCTCCTTGTTTTCTCGACATATTGCAGGAAAGAAGATCAAGAATGAAACCAGCCCTGGAACGACTCATTTTAAAGATAATACCTCTCTCTTAAGCTAATTTAATTTGCAAGGAGAAACATTTATAGGTCAATCTGAGTCCCTTATCCATTCATTCTCCCAGTTTCTGTTCATCCTCCACAGTAACTGTTTATTGCTACTCAACAGACTTACCTGCATTCCTCATCATCCTTCCCCTCTAAAATGAGGATATATAAACTTTTGGAACCCACTGGGAAATCCGGCCATCGTTCTGTGGTTCTCCCATGTACACAGTACATAAATCTATTTCTCTTAATAATCTGCCTTACTGTGGGTTGATCTTTCAGCAAATCTTCTGGGACGAGGAGAAACCTCTTACAATTTAAACCAAAGAAATGGAAGTCAAATGTTTTACGATTACACATATCAATCTTTATCTTAGTCAACAAGGATCTTAGTATAATTTAAAATTACAGCTAAGAAAGCAAAAATAAAATAGACTAGATCCAAATTAGGGGTTTTTGTTCAAACTGCTGGAATGCCAGTATAAGCACTTTCAGGAGATTCACGTATAATTTGAAAAGTCATACCAGCCACCTTTTAATTTTTGATCTACAGATTAGCTATTGTAGTTGACAGCTGACAGCTTAAATTTCATAGTGCTTTATTTGTATGTGAAATAAATAAAAAGCTGGAAGCAGGAAGATATAAAAGATGGATCTAGATAATTCATAAAATAGACACTGAAGCACTAAATAATTGAAAGCTAAATGGATTTATAGTGTCAATAATGACCCTAGAATAATCATTGCTGGTGCCTATGAAAAGTCCATTATTTTTTAAGAAAATTGTGACAACTAAATAATCATTTTATTTCCAACTTAATGTATAAAACCATTCAAGCATATTTCATACCTTTTTCATAGATAGCTCTGAATGTACTCTGAAAATAGCTACAATAACTAGAAATAATAGGGTACAAAAAACAAGTCTTTGGGCAGCACCTATGGCTCAAAGGAGTAGGGTGCTGGTCTCACGTTCAAACCCAGCCCCGGCCAAAAACTGCAAAAACAAAAACTAAAACAAATAAGTCTTTAAAATTCAAACAAACTAAAGTTTAAAGTGCTATTCACTCTGGAATTTTGTGGAACAAGATCCACATTAATACGCACAGAAGCAGCGCCACGTATTAGCGAGTGAAGCATTTCTGCTCCACCAACATGCTGTGTATATTTGGTCTCATCAGATGTTTAGTCAATAGCTGAAACATTTATACACCTTCAGTCAACTATAACACCAGGAAATAAGCTATTGACTAAACGAGGCTGTTAATTTTCCATCAGAGATTCATGTCTGAATGACCATGCATTTCACAGGTTTAAATACCGAAAGGCTAATTATCCCAAAGGCCCCATTAAAAGGATAACATCAATTGCACTTACAAACAACCCTAATGTTGCTCAGCTTAAAAATGATCTTAAGCTCTCCAGGCCAAAGAATACTTCAATTTCTCTGCCTAATGCACACACCATGAGTGTAAAAAATATATATCTACATATACCTATTCCATATTTATGTACCTGTACACACCTGGAATGATGACCCATGTCCACACCTACCTACCCACATATGTCCATACCTGTACATACCCTGCCAAAGCAATGTCTTTCCCAAAGCCTTTGAAAAATAAGCGTGAAGTTTCTTATACACAAAGATTCATATTTTATAAAGTAAAATGTAAATTAAAACCTCATCTTCCTAATCTCTAGTCAACGTTCAATCTTTTCTTCCTTTTCAAAAATATCGTCTTACAAAATGTCCTTATCATTTGTATCCTAATGACTTCAAATTCTAAATGTACAAGAAAACCATTTTTTTTTGTAGAGACAGAGTCTCACTTTCTTGCCCTTAGTAGAGTGCTGTGGCATCACAGCTCACAGCAACCTCCAACTCCTGGGCTTAGGCGATATTCTTGCCTCAGCCTCCTGAGTAGCTGGGACTACAGGCACCCATCACAATGCCCAGCTATTTTGTTGTTGTTGTTGTTGCAGTTTGGCCAGGGCTGGGTTTGAACCCTCCACCCTCCGTATATGGGGCCAGTGCCCTACTCACTGAGCCACAGGTGCCTCCCAGAAAACTATTTTTTGTTCTTTTTTTTGTTTAATTGCTTATTCTGCAAAGAAATCCTGAGAGTAAAAGCAAGTAAGAGTCGATGAGGTTCAAGACATGTTAGTCCGAAACATGGCACTTTGGAATTTGAGAAAACAGTGGCAGCAGTTAAGTAACCCACCCCCTACTCCCCCAGTCCTTCTGCCCTGAAGCACATCATAAAACTGAGAAAGAATTTTCTGACACTCCCAGAAGCAGGTCTTAATACCATCCCTAGATAGGTGCCCTCCCTACACTGGGAGGAAAGGAACCAAGATACAGAAATGCCAAGAACAAGAAAAGTCAAACAAACAGCCTTGCTGAGTGCCCTCCAGTTTAGCACCACTTTGTTCAAACTCCCCGGGTCTGTTCACTTTTCATCAAACCTCTAAGCATTCCAACCCATGGCTTTCTCTAAGGCTTCCATGTCACATAAAACTTATATTAAATGAACCTGCATGCTCTTCTCTAGTTAATCTGTTTTTTTGTTATCGGGGCCACATCATGAACCAAGCAATAAAGTGAGGGAAAGAAACCTTTCCTTCCCTTCAGAATCAACGCCTACTAGACAAGTTTGGCCATCTACAAAACCAACTGACGTGGAGAGACACCTTGGACTGTGTTCCCATGCTGCCCAGGAAACTTGGACAACACAAAATCCAATCCTCATGATCAGCACACAACAGAGAATGAGAGTGTCACTGAAGAAAGGCAAGTCGACCCAACATTCTATTAATTCATCTCAAGCGTTAAAATACTAACATTCAGTAATCAGTATTTTCCATTTGATAGTAAAATCCTAGGGTAGAGACTGTATTTGTTTTTTTCCCTAATATTTGCAGAGGAAATGAAGACATGTATGTATGGAGTTTAAAAATGGAAGAAAAAGCATTTGTGAGTCAGCATGAAGCAGATGACGTAGCAGGCACACAGACTGCTCTTCTTTGATTAAAACATGCACTGGATTGTGCTTTTCCTCATCTGAGTGGTTCCCCCCCAAGGCCATATAGGTCCTTTTGCTATGATTTTATGTGGTTATTTTTTAATTATAAATCCAATTCCCACTGACGTAATACCCAGAAGGATAGTGGGTGTGAATACTCAGATCAATGGAAAAGTATAAATGAACAAATCAGTGTTCACTATTCACATCAACCCCACCTCATAAGAGTTGGGTTTTGTTTCAAACAAGTCAATGCCCCAGTGTGAGATTTGACTGTGATTTAACTGGTAAGTTTTAGCTTTTGGACTGCCAATCTTATGGACTGCAGTAACTGACCCGGCAAGAAGACCCTTGAAGGCCCCTAAATGTTTCAGCCTGAGTCCCCGTCTGTCTCAAACCCCCCTTTAGGTTAATTCTGAGAACAGGTTTCTGACAAGGAAGTTCTCTCTGAGTTCCCTGACTCCCTTGTCAAATAATGGTGAAAACTCACTCAAGCAGAGTTTCCCAGGCTACTGAGTGTCCCAAACTGTCTCCCAAGCTACTGAAGTTCCCAAACTGTTTCTGTGCCAACTACCACGCTGTAGCCCCCAACTGTAACCCCACCTCTTGCTAACCGCCACGTTCTGCTTTTGTTTAAGGTATAATAGGCTTCCTGCTTTTCTTTTTGAGGCCATTTGCCCTTTGGGGCAGCGACCCATCTGCACAGGTGTAAATAAATCACCACTTAATTTGTACCTAAAATGGAGTCTGTATTTTTTCCTATGGGTGGTGAAAGTCACAACAGAACATTAACTGGGTTCAGGCATTTCTTTATACATGGAAATGGTCTTCCTCTTTAAGAACGCTAGGATGTGTACACGTAACAGGATAACATGTACAGTCGCATGGTTTTGTACTTTTTCCTTCCTCCTTCCAACCTTCCCTTCTTTTCTTCCTTCACTCTCTTCTTGTAAAGAAAAACCAGGGAGCAAGCTTCTGACATCGTTCTTTTTCATACCAAACAAACAGGAACAGTTTATTGCTTAGAATCGAATTAAAACATATTAGCTGGGATAAAAATTAAGTTTACATAGAGATTAAAATTTTTGTGGTAAGTGAGAGAGTAAGATAGTCACAAACATGTCTTGAGCCAATACACAGTTCCCTGTTGGAAATGAAGCATGACATTCTAAGTATCCTGGACTACTTGCTGTCTTCTAAGACTTTGTGAGTTTCATTTCTAAAAGACTTGAAAAGCAAATATTGACTGACCTGATGTATAAGTGAAATATTTCCGTACCCACCTCAGTGAAGAAATTAGGGATTTCCACATCACACCCAACTCACCTTTTTGGTGATGATCAAAATGTTTGCAACCCATGTTTCCTCTTGGGCTGTGTTCCTCTTGTTTGACAGAACATTGGCACTGCCTAATTTCTTTTTAGCAAATGGTTTTCATGTCTTTTCACCCCCCCAACCCTTCCCACCTGCTCTGGAATTCCTTTAGCCCAAGAGGGCACATCACCATTTTTGTATCATGTCCATATGTGCCATTACAATAGAGACAGTCAACAACTTAACACATTTATGAAAACGCAAACAGTACCTGAACATAAGCTCTGCAAGAGCGCTCTCTTTTCTGAAGCTGAATCCATTAAGACAGCAGATTAAACACAGAATAGAAAAAACAAGTTAGTGACAGAAGAAAACAAGAAAAATCAAAGAACACACCTACACAAAACACCTTATTTTGTCATTGACTACTGTGTAGAGGGGAACGAAAGCTGAGCGGCAGCAAACTGTAAGCCATGGCATAAACATTTTTGGAACAAGCCAAGTGAATGCTGGGTGGCGTGAGGCTGTTAACGACAGCAAGCAAACTTGGAAGACATTTAGTAGAAATTAGTAAAAGTCAATACATTTCATTCCTTTTAGATAACCCACTTCACACTAGGTTAGTTATTAATTCATTGGGAAACAAATGAAGACCTATGAAGTTAAAGAAATTATGTCAAGAGAACTGGAGTCCGTTTTTGTAGGATAGATTATTTGTGGTTCACAGATGATATGGATGGCTCATGGGCCCCAGAAATCACATGCTCGTTCATACATAGGAGAAGTTCTGTCTATGAGGAAAATATAAATGCCCATTCATTATGATTAGCTGATTCCAAGGGACAAACACCAAGAGAAAAATAACTTCTGATTGAAACCATGTGATCAATCTCCTTTATTGCTGCTTTTGTTTCTTGAAGAAGTTCTTTTGACAGTTTTGACCCCAAATCAACTTACACATTGTGGAAACTTTGGTGAGATAAGAAGCATATTATCTCTTTGGTGAGATAAGAAGCCACTTCTTATACAGAGTGATGTTTTTATGTGCAAAAGGTTTACACCGACTCATAGTCAGTCCCAAATGTTTTTCTTTTTTCTAGTGCTAAAATGAATAATTGTCAATTTATCCTGTTTAAATAAATGAGCCAAAATTGTATGAATTTGGTTGTAGGTTTTCCTCCTCTTGTGTATTGCCTTTTTTTTTTTTCAGTAGCCTTGATTGTCCAAGGAGAAAATTATCCAGATAAGAAGCCCTTAACTCTGATGCTTTCTGTGTGGCTAATACTCTCCCAACTCTAATTCATGCCTTCTTCAATGAGCACAGAGCAGTTACTTCTCCAAAGAATTAAGTGAAGAATGAGTGAAATAAATTGCCAAGGCTGTTATGTGGATCATTGCCTTGAGTCCTGGATTGAAGGTCTCTAAACCCTCCAGAATTTCAATGTGGAGTGCAAATGATTTGTACTGAGTTGACTTTGCAAATCAGATGGGTTTTAGCCGCTTAGGGAAACAGGGAACCACGGAGCAGGCCAGCAAGCAAGTGAAGAACCTTTGCCCTCCCATCTCCTTACCCCATCATGCAATTAACATATGACACACCACATTATATACACAATTGAAAAAAGCCAAATGGGAAACAAAAGAGAGCATTAAAAAGCCTCCACAAATGGAAATCTGCCCATGAGGTAGTTATTTGATATTCAGAGCGGGCAAGCTGATTAGCTGCAGCCAGTTAGACAATGACATTAATCACCAGCATCACCTGATACTGTCAGGCCATCAACACCATTTTTAAGTACAGTTACAAAGTATGGCTATAACAAGTCACATTATGGATATGTAACATTAATAAAAACTACTACTATCCGCACATTATGATAACGGTAGCTGGCAGCAGTGTTCATAACCAGCATCCAGTCGGATGGGTAAGAACATGTTAAAATCCCGACCACAAGGGCAGCTGTAGATTATATCGCTGTCAGGGCCATAGGTGATAAAAATAACTCCGTTTTATGCTCGGCGTGAAAAAAGCTGTAACGATTCTAACAGATAAAACTGTGCCTGTTTTTGGAAGATGAAATTAGAGCAAAAGTTTGTAATCTGGCTCTTTTTTTTGTAGGTGGAACAATCATGATTTTTAAAATGTCTTTCATTTTGATGAGTGAAATTCTGACCTCTTAAGGTGCAGAAGAACTATGTTTATATTAAAAGGTCCATCTGCAAAACCTTTCTTCATTCTAAAAGGGAACGTTCTTTTAGTTAATACTGGAGAGGAACATTAGTCTGCTGCTGTTAAATTCGGATTTAAAATTTTTATCTTTATTTTTTAATTTTCTTTCTTTTTCCAGACACATGGAATATATTCTTGCTTTTTGAAGGAGTGAGACTATCATGATATTCAAGGCATTAAAAGGCAGGTTGAATAATTGAGCTTCTTTACTGCACAAAGGCGATTCAGGGAACACACATCATTTGATGGTACCAAGGCTAGTATTTTTTTACCCTGGGCTTAATTAACCATGAGATAATTTTTTACATTAAAAATAAAAAATGTTCCTTATGTAGATATAAAATATATTTTATGTTTATTTAAATAAACATATAAAATTCATAGACAGTATTTTCCTTGAAATTAAAAAAAATAAATTACTTTCATTATTCACCATTTAAATTTTCAGAAATCTATTCAGATTTTTAAAATTTTAATGGTACTAATGTGAAATCTGAGTGATTTCAAAGTCTACAGAAAGTTAAAATTAAAATTTAATTATTTGCCCCATGGGTTTTTAAAGCATGTTATTAATTAGTTTAAATTAGCTTATTTTAAAAGCATCTAAAATGGAGTTGTAATATTCTCTTGTTGCTCTTTTTAAAATTCCTACTTATTGATGAACCATTTCTTTTATTGAATACAAGATTTGAAAGAAAAACAAAAAACAAGCTAAACTTCACTTATGCACGATAACCCTGTCGGAATTTAGCACACAAAACGGAGTAACCACGATGGGAAATAGAACTGTAAATTCAAAATATGCGTGGAGAAATTCTTATTCATTGTTTCCTTAGATTAAGAACTAGATAGAGTTCCATTAAATATCATAAAGCAATGAAGTAATTGAATAGAACTAACGATTCTGTTTAGAATAACTGAATTATATAGACAGAGGAAAATTAACCTGGGAAAGTCTTATAGATTTTACAAGACATAGAGAGAGAAAGTCAGGTCCTGACCTTGTTCAAACTGCGAGCAGCACTGTCCTTGCCCCCGGGGGTTAGATTCCGCAGCTGGACGTCCAGGAGGCCCACCAGCTGATCCATGGCCCGGACCGTGTAGGTGATATCTCCAGCATTCAAGTGATTTCTCGTCTGCTCAGCAAGCTCTCTAGCAATATTTGCAGCTGTCTCTCCAGATTTTAACTAAAATTTTGAAGCAGAACACAAAGAAAAGTGATCCTTACATAAATATTTTGTGAACTAACATAAAATCTTAAGGTTTCCCCTCAGGGACTGATTGACTGGACCCTCTGTAGTTCAAGGGCATCCCTAGTTAGCTATGAGATCAGACCTGCTCATTGTGCCCCCTCCCTCCTGAGAGATGTCCTCTGTGACTCTTGAACAGGCCTAAGGCTTTTCTATTCCTAACTGCAGGTTCTCAATAAAACAGCAAACCATATGAGTCTGGGCACAAGTCCTATAGCTTGTCGCTGATGAACAGACCCTTAGCTGAACTCAGCATCCATTCTCCCTAACTCCTGGTCTAATAGACAGACCCTAACTCTTTCAGCCAATTGTCAACCAAAGAATCTTTAAATCCACTTCTAACTTGGTCCCCCACTTTGAGAGGTCCCACGTTTTGGAGCGAAGCCAATATAAACTTTCCACATATTAATTGATGACTTTGCCTGTAATTCCTGTCTCCCCAAAATGTGTAAAACCAAACTGTTTCCTGACCACCTCGGGGTCCACTTGCTCAAGCTTCCTTGGGCATGGCCCAGTGTCATGGTTCTCAAATTTGGCTTGGAAAAAACCCTCTTTAAATAATTTTATGGAGCACAGCTTCTTTTTTGTTGACAACTTTTATACAATTATTTTTTACAAGCAAGTTTTCATACGACAGCTGTAAATTAGCTTCATAGTAGGGCTGAGTTGGCGTGGATGTGGAGAAAAAGGAACACGTCTGCACTGCTGGTGGGAATGCACACTAATACGTTCTTTTGGAAGGATGTTTAGAGAGTACTTAGAGATCTAAAAATTGACCTGCCATTTGATCCTATAATTCCTTTACTAGGTATATACCCAGAAGACCAAAAATCACATTATAACAAAGATATCTGTACCAGAATGTTCATTGCAGCCCAATTCATAATTGCTAAGTCAGGGCTCTTCCTTTCAAGTTCCCGGTATCCCCAGAGACTCTGCACAGACAGGCAGGTTGCCGTGACCCGAATGTCCGGGCACCCACCTTTCATATGTTGAAAACATAATCCCCAGTGGGACTGAACTAAGAG
>CAUYON010096020.1:0-74973 GCA_963573935.1 Arctocebus calabarensis
TAAAAATAAATAGGAACAAAATTACAATAGAGAATGTCAATTCCAAATGAGATACTACAGGTTCTGCTGATTCTCCCATTAGAGTGGCAGGGCTCAAGTCATCATTAGGAGAGAATTTCTTTTAAAAGTGTCATCTTAAACTGCACGGATGTCCATTAAACATCACAATTAAACTTGCCAAAGGAGAAGTCGTGTTGTCAAAATGCCCACTTAGCACACCCAAACATCTCAAACCCACCCTCTGCTGACCTTCTATACCCCATTTTTTTAAGTTTTTTTTTTTCTTTTTTTAAACAAGAGAAAGTAGACAGATACATTTTGGTAAATGCTAACTGTCCATATTCACATAGAGACACAGTGTAGTCTCTGAGCCCAATATACAGAGAAAGGAGGAAAAAAGCTAGAATTCTATGCACTACTATAAGGGCCTAGCATCCTCCAGCTTCCAGCAGAGGGAAAGGGATAGGTTTTTCTTTTGTCCCACAGAGCTCGGTGGTGTTGATTCCATACAGTTTTTGTTGAGACGGGAAGGGATAAAAATGAATTTGGAACAGAAACGAGTAGAGATTCTTTTCCCATTGTATTCTGCTCAAGGTATTTCCCCCCAAAATAAGTTGAGAATCATGGTGTAGAGATAAGAGACCTCAAGAACAGGGCGACTGAGCACAAGAGGAAAAAAAAAAAAAAGACTGCAACTTGCTCCCAGGGACTGGAGAAAACTTTAAAAAAGGTTGGAATGGTCTCCTAGCTCGGCAGAAAGAATCTCTGAAAACTGACTATTATAGTTTCTTTTGTCTGATATGAGGGCGGCTGGACCTGCCTTCTTTTGATTGGTGCTTGCATGGTGTATCTTTTCTCATCTGTTTAATTTCGATATTTCTCTTTTTTAATTCTTTATTAAATCATAACCATGTACATTGATGCATTTATGGGGTACAGTGTGCTGATTTGATATACAATGTGTAATGCTTACATCTAGCTGATTAGCATAACTGTCTCCTTGCTTACTTATTTGTTGTGGCAAAAACATGCATACTCTATTCTTTTTTTTTCTTTTGAGACAGAGCCTCAAGCTGTCACCCTGGATAGAGTGCTGTGGCATCACAGCTCACAACAACCTCCAATTCCTGGGCTCAAGTGAGTCTCTTGCCTCCACCTCCCAAGTAGCTGGGACTGCAGGCGCCCCCCACAATGCCCGGACATTTTTTGGGGGGTGGGTTGCAGCCATCATTGTTGTTTGGCAGGCCCAGGCTGGATTCGAACCCACCAGCTCAGGTGTACGTGGCTGGCGCCTTAGCCCGCTGAGCCACAGGTGCCGAGCCGCATACTCTATTCTTAATAGTATTTCAATAATTCTGTGCTTTTGCATTAAATGTATCTCTTGTAAGAAACATATAGTCAGGATTTGCTTTTTTATCTAGTGTGACATCTTGGTCCCCTTTTTAAAAAATTAATAGAATTTATTCTTTGAGGGAAGTTTTAAGGTTACAGAAAAATTGAGTGGAAAGTACACAGAATTCCTGCATACCCCATTCATCCCCCCCCATCCTCTATTATAAATATCTTACATTGGTGTGCTATGTTCATTATTGGTGAACTAATATTAATACAGTATTATTAACAAAGGGCTGCAGCCTGAAATAAGGTTTAGATGTTGTGTTGTATGTTCTGCAGGTTTTGACAGATGTATAATGAGGTGTATTCCCCATCACAATATGATACAGAGTAGTTTCGCTGACCTAAAATTCTTTCATGCTCCTCCTGTTCATCCCTCCCTCCTTCTTCAACATCTTTGGGTGTTAATTGTAGTATTTAATTTGTGGACATGCAATAAATCCCTCATGTATTTAATTTTAACTCACCTCTTGCTATTGGATTTCTACTTGTTCCATATGTTCATGGTACTTTTTCTTTCCTTTTTTCTCCTTTTTAAAGTATTTAAGAATATTTTCTTTCTTTCTTCTATTAGTTTATTATTTATACGAGCTTGCACTACAAAGTCACCCCAGAGATTTCAACATCCACCCTTGACTTTTGAGTCTCATATAAATTAGTATTCTCAGCATGTCCGGTAAACAATATCAGGACCATGGAGTGCTCTAACTTTATTAACGGCTCTCTCTAGTACATGCTGTTGTTTTATTCTACCTCTATTTTGAAACCCACGATCCTTATTTTACACAGTCAATATTCATCTATGTTTACCTGCTTATTCACTTTTCCCATTGTTCTGCATTCCTTCCTGCTGTTCTGATTTCTGTGTGTAATTATTTACTTTCTGCCTTAAGAATGAAGGCAGCCAGGAAAAAAAAAAAAGATAAACTTACTTCAAAGAAGCAAAAATAAGACTTCTAACTTCTCAACAGAAAATAAGACTGCTTCTAACTTGTCCTTTCTCCACTGACACTGACATCAGAAGACAATGAAATCCCTTCCAAGTGCAGAAGGGCAGAAACAACCAACTAGAATCCTGCACCTACGGTTGAAAGGCCGATTAGACACTGTGAGAAAAGAATTAGCAAATTGGAAGACAGGTCAGAAGAAAATATTGAGAACAAGATGTTAAAGTGTTGAAAACATTAATAAAAAAGGTTTAAGAAACAGAAGGGTTATGGCATAAAGGCCATATGTAAACGGAGTCTCTTTAAATAGAATAAATATCCTGTAAAAGTGAAGACAAAAATCTTTCCAGATTAGTAAAGGCTGAGAAAAAAGAACGAATGGCATTTTAAAAATTATCTCTTTCTTCACTTATTTGTTTATTTATTTTAGAGGCAAGATCTAACTTCTCTTACTCTGTCACCCAGGCTGGGGTGCAGAGGCATGATCATGGAACACTGTGACTATAAACTCCTAGGTTCAAGTGATCCTCGTGCCTCAACCTCCACAGTAGCTAGGACTACAGGTGCATACCACTAGGCCCAGCTAATTTTTAAGTTTTTATAGAGATAGGATCTCACTATGTTGTCCAGGCTGATCTCAAACTCCTGGCCTCATGTGATCCTGCCACCTCAGCTGGGATTATTGGTCTGAGTCACCACACATGGCCACAAATAGTTTTTCTAAATTCTTAATAATGTTATCTCCTGACAGAGAGATGTATGCATTGACTCAATGTTCAATTGAATTTGCTTCTAGAAGATGGCATACTCCCGCCACTGGTCAAGGTGTTGAGATGATTGTTTGCTAGGTGGCAGTCTTTATGTGAACTGGTCTATGGTCTGTTCATTTTTCTTGCTGGGGTAGTCCCTGGACTCCCAGTTGAAAGGTTGGTGTATTCAGAAGGGCCCTCTCAGTGGCTAGGCCCAGAACCCACACAGGAGGGACGTCCGGCTTCTCAGCTCTCAGCCCTTACCAGAAAGAAAGGCCCTTGGCCACATGCAACCCAAATGCTAGACTCACCTTTCTTGCCTTTGATTTTCTTCTTAATCCTTCTTCAAACAAATGCTGCTCATATTTCTTCCACTTTTGAGGTTTTTCTCAGTGGAATTGTTGACCTAAAATAACCTGACTGGAATATGCTGGAAGGTGAACTCAGTGAATGCATTTTTTAATACAGTCATCCCTTGATATCCTTTGGGTATTGAATCCAGGATCCCCTGCTGAAGCCCACGTCCATCGATACTCAAGTTCCTGATATAAAATGGTGTGGTGGCTGCATACAACCTATGCACGTCGTCCCAGGAACTTTAAATCATCTCTAGATCAGTTATGATACCTAATACAATGTAAATGGCATGTTAGTGGTTGATATCTTGTATTGTTTAGGGAACATTCATAAGAATAAAAAGTTCAAACATGCTCAGCACAGACACTTTTTTTCCTAAATATTTTCAATCTGTGCCTGTTTGAATCTGTGGATGTAGAATTCATGGATACCGAGTGCCAACTGTATACATAAACGGTGTTGTCACACGTAGTTCATATGCCTTTTATTAAGTTTCTTATTTTCCACAAAAATTTGTGTTTATAAAATTTACTTATATCAGTAAGTGTTCTCCTAATCCTTTTTGCTTGTCCCATGAAGCATAACATGCCAGAGGGTGCACACGCTTGGGTACCTGCTATGTCCAACCCCACAAGCCATGCCATAATGGTTTTCTTTATGCATGCTTCCTTACGTGTCTAGGTAAGTTTCTCTGTGTTGTCTACCCAGGTGAGAATTTCTGTCTTGTGCTATGTGGTGCCATCTGATTTGACCAGGTAGTGCCGGGTGATTTGAAATGACTGGTTTCCTCTGCCTTCTCTGCAATGGACCAGAGCCCTGTGACCCCCTATTTTCAGTTTTTATATAGTTGTAGCGTGATTTGTTTTAGTTGTTTGAATTTGCACATTTCTGATACAGCCTAATGAATCTGAACAGTCATTTGTTCTTATTCTGCCATTTTGTTGTTTATTGACTTGCTTTCCTACTGGATTTGTAAGAATTCCTTGCGCATTCTCCATGTGCACCCTTTTTCAGTTGGAGACATTGTTATTTTGCCATCTGTAACTTTTTCTTTCTTTGAATATAAGTCCTTACTTTTAATGGACTCAAATTCATCAATTTAACCATTCAACGCGTACTCATGGAGTTGCGTTGCAGAAGTATTTTTCTAATCCAAGTCACAAAAATATCACGCTACCTTTTCTTCTGTTTACTTGATAATTTTACCTGTCACGTTTGGGTTTTAGTCTGAGCAGAGTCTACTCTCAAATGTGGTTTGATATAGGCACCCAATTTAACTTTTCTCAGTATAGTGAACCGGTTTTCCCAAGATCATCTGCTGAATTTGTCTTTTCCCCACAGATATGTGTTGTTAACATGCACTAAATTCCCACAGCACTGTTTTCCTGAGTTCTCTGTTTATCCATTTGTTATTCTGAAGTCAATGCCACATTCCTATGATTTTAGAGAATGTCTTAATATGGTGTCTTCTTTGTAAAACTGACTTAAATACTGATGGATTTTATTACTCCATATAATTTTTAATGAATTTAAGATTAATGAATTTCTTAAAAACTTTTTTATTGGAATTGCACTAAATTTATGTATTTGTTTGGTGATACCTGACATTTTCATAACACTAAATGATCTCACCCAAAAGTAGAACATGTCTCCATTTATTTATGTCATCTATTTCCTCATCATCATTTTGAAGTTTCACCACAGAAACCTTGGTTAAGCTACTTTCTTAACCAAGAAAGTAGAACATGTCTCACCCAAAAGTAGAACATGTCTCCATTTATTTATGTCATCTATTTCCTCATCATCATTTTGAAGTTTCACCACAGAAACCTTGGTTAAGCTACTTTCTAAGTACTTAAGAATGTCCTTGTGAATGAGATATTTACTTTTTAAAATTATTATAGTTTTTGTTGCATTGCTGAATGACAGCGATACACTGTTGATTTTTGAAAGTTAAACAAGTAATCAAAAATTTGAAGATTGATCTTTTTGGCTCTAATACTTCTTCTGTGGCATCCATTAGGTTTTCTAGATGGATGATTGTTCAGTGATGATGGTTTTAGCTCTTCCTCCTTAATTCTTCTATCCTTCATTTGTTTTCTTTCCATGGAATATTGGCCATGGCCTCTGACGAGGGTTGCAACAGAACCCATGGGCATTCTTGTGTTGTTACCTTAGCAACAAACGTGTCTAAAGTTTCCCATCAGGAATGAGATTGGCTGGAAAGAGATGGTGCAAAACTTTAGCCAGTTAAGGAAATTCCCTTCTTCTCCCTGTTTGCTGAGGACTTTCCCCTTTCATAGTTATTGACCATTACTAAATGCTTTTTCTGTTTTAGTGAAGGGAATCATGTTTTTTTCTTCTTTAATCTAATATTGCTCCAAGCTACTCTTCTCAAGCTAACTCTCTGACTGCTTGTCCATGGGAGGTGCTGAGTATGGAAGTACTCTTTTCTTTGATAAAGATTTGGACAATTTGGCTAACTGTCCCAAACTTTTAATCTTTTCCTGAAAGGTTACAATATTGAACTGGTGCTCAAAAGAGGGCTCTTCAAGATTATAGCCCCACCTGGATAAAATCTTCTTAGAATTCTCTTAACTAGTTTATTCCAAACTTTTAATTTTTTCCCCCAAGGTTGCAACATTAAATGGATGCTCCAACGAGGGCTCTTCAAAATTGCAGTCTAACCTGGATAAAATGCTCTTGAAATTCTCTTAACGATTGTCATTTAGCAGCATCATTATCTCTATCCAAGCACATCATAGCAATTATACTTACTGTTGGTATGAAAAAGAAAAGGTGCAGAGAAAAAAAAAACCAATGTGAGATGTAATTAGGGGTGCCTGTGCAAAATGTCAGTTCAGCTCTCCTTCTTCCCATTGGCATTTCCAAAAAAACATGGTTCCTGGGGTCTTTGAGTTTATTTCTGGTTTACCTCAATGTGTTTTATGAGCCATTTCTCAAAATATTCTCTGGGTCTCCTTTGGCCACAGTAATCCACTCATAAATTGAGCTCATCAGCTGTAGGGCTGCAAGACCTTGGCATTGCTCAACAACAAGGACTGTCCTGTGGCATTTCTCTCTCCAGCAGCCAAAAGTGCAGCTGAACCACTCGCCGGGACAGTTTGGCTGCAACCCAAACTCACCCAACAGGAGCTAGAATCAAATTTGTGGCTCCTGAGATGTTTTAAATCTCCTATAAGAATTTAATCTAAAGCTTGGTAAGAAAAAAAAACAACTCTGTTAGTTTTTTAGCAAATAGATGCCACTTCTTGTTGTCACTTGCTAGTTGTTACTTGTCACACAGCAAGTGAGTAGTTCCTGGGGTGACGTCATATGTCACTGCATTCCCATTTTTGATTGTCCTTTGTTGCAAAGCCTCTCAAATGCCAGGCCACAGTTTTCCATGAATTGAAGCCTGGCGGGTCACCCCATTTGTCTCGTGGAAGATGAACTTGTTTTGTGACCGTGGGAATAGCCCGTTCTTGGGAGAGGACCAGTCTCTGTCCCAGCTATAAAGGGAGGAGTTCTGTCCCCACTGCCCTCGCTTGGCAGGAAAACTTCATCCGTCACTCTTGTCCCTGCGGTTTCTGTGGTTTCTCAAAGACAGCAGACGTGTTCAGCCGTTCTGCTCCCTCTTCTGCTGAAAACCCTCTATTATCTCCTAATGGACTGGCATTTTTGCCTGACCCCACTTAGCCGCTAAGGCAGTGGATCTCAAACTGTCCCTGCCCCAGCAAGATCCTCACTGCCCCTCACATCATTTCCCACTTGCAACACTGTGGCTCAGGAGTTCAGGGCAGAGCAGGGGTCTTGTCTAAAACCTCCCCAGAGGCCATTTGGATAAGACCCCCATCCAGCGTCCCCTCAGCGTGTGGAGCAGTGTCCCAAGGTGTCAAATGGCAGTCATTTCTTTAGTCCCTCTGCCCATTCAGTCGGAGGGGCAGCCTGGGAGGAGCACCCAGTCCTGGCTCTGATTTCCAAACGTGTGACAGGGAGGCAGAGGTCAGAGGCGCAGGTGCTACCGGGAAGGGATGGGAGAGGACTGGTCAGACCTGAGGCAGTTCCTGGGACTGCTGGACCTGTCGGCCGCCCCAGTGAGACTGACCTCAGAGGAAGGGCTAGGGATGCCAGGCAGAGTGCAGGAGACAGCCAGAGAGAAGGGGACATCAGAGAGGTAGGGACAGAGGTGACAAGCAGTGCTACTGTACAAGGTGGGAGGTGCCTGCTAGGAGAGGCAGCTGACACGCAGATGCCGAGGGACCTCCTGCAAGTTCCCTGGCTCCCAGCAACTGGAAGAGACCCTTGGTGGGGCCAAAAAGAAAAGGGAGGTGTCCAGGCTGTGAGAGCAGAGTGACAGGCGGGCCCTGCCATCCTTCACCAGCAAGTCCCTTTCGTTGGGCTGAAGAGGGATCAGTGGTCTCTGCTGAAGCCACTGTCATCAGTTTACTCAAGGCTGGAGTGGCAACATGCCTCTAAGATGAGGGAGGATTGTGGACCACAGAGCCAGACAGCCCAGTTCCCTCACAGGAAAGAGTGACTCAATGTCCCTGCAACTGAGTCTCCTCCCCTCTAGAAAGAGGGTAACAGTGTTACCAGCCTCCAAGAGCCACAGTGAGCTCCACCTCATCTGGGAGGGAGGAGGCCAGAGCCAGCTCAGTGGACTTGCAGCAGTCCAGTGACAGCGACGGCCATCAGGGCGGGAGGTGGAGCAATGTCTTGACGGCTGCAGAGTTTCCTTTTGGCATAAAGGAAATATTTGGGGACCAGGTAGAGGTGGTGGCTGCACCACCTCATGAATGCACTAAATGCCACTGACTTGCTCACTTTTTAATGGCCACTTTCATGTTCTGTGAATCTCACCCATTTTTTAAAAAAGAAATGCAGAATGTTTTGAAAAAACAAGAAAACCCCTTAAAACAACGGCTGAATTTGAAAAAGGTAAAACCCCAGGTATACTTGAGGGCAGAAGAGGAACCTAAGTTTACGTCCACACTGGTTGCGGGTGGAATCCTGCCCTACCCCCAGATGCTGAGGGCCCACCTTCAGCACCTGTGAGTGGACCTTTGCAGATGATCGAGTTAAAATGAGATCATGACATCATTAATGGTCCTTAATCCAGTGCCACGGACAGCCTTATCAACGGGGGGAATTTCGACGCAGAGACAGAGACACACGGGAAGGCTCGTGCAGGCCTGGGTGACAAGCCGAGGGACGCGTGAGGATGCCAGGTTCTCCCTCGCAGGCCTCAGCAGGAGCAAACCCTGGGGATTTTCGACTTTTGGTCTCCAGAACTGTGAGACGATGGACTCACGCTGTTTGAGCCACCTTGTTTGCAGCACTTTGTCAGAGCTGCCAGGAAACAACACCTCACTAGTGCGGGCCCCGTGAAGAACCTGACTCCCCCTAGGAGAAGTGTGCCACTCCTGCCCCTGCACACGAGTGTGGGCTGACCCTGGTGGCCTGACGGATGCGGCGAAGCGGATGGGATTAGGTGGACCAGCCTGTGGAGTCCCTGGCCCCTGCTCTGCTGGCAGACTATTGCCTGTTCAGCTCGCCCACTTTGATGGGGCATGTTGCTGCCCTGTCAGAGAGGTCCAGGAGGAACAGTGATCTCCCGACATTAGTCACTGACACACGCCACAAAAGATTCTAAGGCCATAACCGCAGAGGCAGGCCAGGAACATATGTTTACATATGGTTGCGGGTTGAATCCTGCCCTACCCCCAGATGCTGCAGTCCCATATGATGGAGCACAGCAGTCCTGACACGGGCTCATCCCCACCCCCTGTCATTGCTAAACATCTTGCTGACACCTTGTCTGAGACCCTGCGGCAGAGGACTCAGGATAGCTGTCCACAGAAACCATGAAGAGAGTGTGCGTGTTGTTCTATGCAGAAGTAGGCAACCAACACGTCTTCCTTATATTCTAGTGATGTACACGCTCAGGCTTTGGGATTCTTGTCCCGTCTACTTTCAGCTGCTAAGTAGAATAACGGGAAGCCTTTGTCAGGGCGAGGTTCAGATTCAGAGTATCCAGGGGCAGGGCTGGGCAGGTGGGAGCTGGGCAGGGAGGCTGGGGGCAGGTGGGGCCTGGGGAGGGGTACACACCAGGGAGGCTGGCAGTGGAGCCCTTGCCTGGGGCTGTGCTTATGTGAGTTGTAACAGATGGAGGAACCCTTAACAGTCCATATCAAAGAATGAGGCCTAATGAGCACCCACTATTTCCTAGACAGGATGCTTGCCCAGGGGAACTCAGCCCAGATACCAATGTTTAACCACCCGCAATCCATCACTGCAAGTGGTAGCAATTTTCCCATCCAGGGTAGCTTCAGCTTCATTTGTTTTATGGCTTTTACTGAATGTTCCTAAAATTTGCCACAGAAAATCAGTTCACCAACGTCCCATGGATTTTGGTTCCTTTTTTACTGAGAGCCTAACATAGAGGATGGCCATATTATCAATAAGAAGTAAAAGAAAAGATCAAATGCAGGTGATTTGACTTTTTGCTTTATCTGGGATTCTGATAGTAGAAATCAGAAGTTTAAATAGAAGTTTAAGAGGAGGGTATTAATTATCTATGCATTTCTAGTTTTAGAGATATTTTCAGTAAAAAGCCTGGTTTAGTTTGTTTTCAGGTTTTTTGTTTGTTTGTTTGTTTTTTTGAGATAGTCTCACTCTATCACTCAGGGTAGACCCCCGTGGTGTCAGCCTCATTCACAGCAACTTCAGACTCTTGAGCTCAAGGGATCCTCTGGCTTCATTCTCCCAAGTTACTGGGACTACAGGTATCTACCACAATGCCCAGCTAGTTTTTCTATTTTTAGTAGAGATAGGGGTCTCACTTTTGCTCAGGCTGATCTCGAGCTCCTGGCCTCAAGTCCTCCCGCTTTGGCCTCCCCAGAGTACTGGGATTACAGGCCTGAGTCATGGTGCCTGGGCTGGCTTTCAGTGTTTGACTATGGATCTTTCATAGTTGAGAGGGTCTGGGGATGTTCCAGCTTCACCAGCCTGTGAAGGCAGTTCATATGACACTCAGATTATTGCCCAAATTAGGATACCTTCAAGCATCCACCTGCTCGTATTTTTCATTTATTCATTCAAAAAGAATTTACTGAGTAGAAAAGATAGATACAATGGCACACAAAATCAGCCAGGTTTGTGAGGGTTCAAGGTGGACCCTGCTGGTAAATTTTGTGCAGATTTCTGGTTGAAAGTGGCAGGCTTAACATATGCATTGAATAGCCCTCCTTACTGAAATACTATTGAAGCAATAAAAAAAAGTGTCTTTTTTTTAAAATCATGAACCCATTAGGATAACATGAAGAAGACCTATGAGGCAGGCACCTATAGTCCCAGCTACTTAGGAGGCTGAGGCAAGAGAATTACTTAAGCCCAAGAGTTAGAGGTTGCTGTGAGCTGTGACACCACACTATTGAGAGTGACATTGTGAGACTGTCTCCAAAAAACAGACGTGTATGAGCAGGTAAACCTCAGGGAGCAGGTGAGCCACCTCAGGGAGCAGGGAAGCAACTTGAGGCACACTGAAGCCCCAAAGGCTCCTCGACAAGGTTTTCATGAAGGCCGCCCACACCCCGGGCCCCCGGGTCTATCCCTTACTTGACCCCCCGACCCCTCCTCCAGGAAGGAGATCACATGAACCTTCTCCAGGGACTCTGGTTAGCCAGAGAGGAGTATTTAGGATGCTGATCTTGGGCCACCAATATGTACAGAACACTCAGAGTACAGACACGGGGTGTCCCCAGACATACAGCCTAGGCCATGACCTTACAGAGGAGACTGTTCTCTGCAGCGACCCCATGGCAGGCAGCCCCACACAGACTCTAGAGCTCCCAGCCTGCCTTTCAAGGCCTGAGTGGTAGAGAACTGGTTGCCAAGGATGATCAGGCAGTCTAGGAAACAACTGCTTGGCATCTGGGAGCTTTTACCAAAGGCAGTGCCTGGCACCATCCCCAGAGACTCTGACATAATTGTCCTGGGGTGAGGCCTGGACAATGAGTTTGTTTCTTTGTGTTTTTTGTATTTGTGGTTGATGAGTTGCTTTTAAACTGTTCAAGCAAATCAATGTTCAGGTGGGACTGAGAATGGCTGATAAAGTTCATTGAAAGAGTATAGAACCGGGAATCAAAACCTCGGTGGGTGTCCTCACCCCATCTGTTAACAGCCATGTATAGACACAATTTAGATTTAGGTGAATATTTGGATGGGAACAGTGCAATCATCAGATACTGATGATACTGATACTGATCTTGTTGGGGCAGGGACAGTCTGAAAACCACTGCCTTAGCGGCTAAGTGTGTTGGTTGTGGATTCAGACCCAGAACTGTTGAGTTCAAGCCTTGGTTTTTCCATTTACTGGCTTTGCAGTATTGGGTGTATTGGGTGTATGACTTAAATTCGCTCATCTTCACATCCTGCATTTATAAAATTGGCATTGAACGCATCCCACAAGGTGCTGTTGTGAGCTGAGAGGACAGGGCTCAGGAAAGCTGAGAGCGCTGGGCTGGACGCGAGCAAGGCTCCGTATTTTTACTGGGCTATCTCGCAACCTCTTGGCTCCCTTACAGCCCAAATCAAATAGGGTGAATGAGCCCTGAGCTGCAGAGGCCGCATGTGGAAACACATCTGATACACGACAAAATGTCCGAATGGTGTGAACTACTACTGATTTTGTTACTATCACGGGAGAGCTGGTAAGCTGTGTTCTGACTCACTTTTAAATGTTTTTGCAAAGTGCCCAGCAGTGAAAAACCGGGCTAAAGGGTTTTCCCCCTGAAGTTGAGCAACCTGAGGCAGGTGACATTACCCATAGCAGCATCCTGAGCCTCTAGCTCCCCGTAGGTAAAACAAGACAAAATATAAAACTTAACTTCCTGGGGTCATTTTAAAGATCAAAGTCTCATCAAAATGTCTTATATTGACATTTGTTATTTAGAAAAGCATGAAAATTTTATAAGTATTGCTATTATAATGGAACTCTAATAATTAAGATTTAAAATGGATGATCTGATGTCTCAGTTGTAACAGGTGCGTACTTTCATTACCTTCCATATGAAAAGATGACCTAGCAGTGTTCTCATTTATGTTGTTCTGGGATGCTTAACTTTTTTTTCCCTATTATATATTTTTTAATTAAATCTTAGTGGTGTACATTAATGAAATCATGGGATACAATGTGCTGGTTTCATACACAATCTGAAATAGTTTCATCAAACTGGTTAACATAGCTTTCATGGCATTTTCTTAGTTATTGTGTTAAGACATTTATATTCTACATTTAGAAAGTTTCACCTGTACCCTTCTAAGATACACTGTAGGTGTGATCCCACCAATTACCCTCCCTCCATCCATCCTCCTCCCTCCCCTCCCCTCCCTTGCCCCTTTCCCTATATTCTTGTACTATAATTGCATTATAGCCTTCATATGAAAGCTATAGATTAGTTTCATAGTAGGGCTGAGTACATTGGATACTTTTTCTCCCATTCTTGAGATACTTTGCTAAGAAGAATATATTCTAGCTCCATCCATGTAAACATGAAAGAGGTAAGTAAAGTCTCCATTTTTCTTTTAAGGGTGTATAAAATTCCATGGTATACATGTACCACAATTTATTAATCCATTCATGGGTCGATAAGCACTTGGGCTTCTTCCATGACTTAGCAATAATGAATTGGGCTGCAATGAACAGTCTGGTACAGATGTCTTTGTTATAATGTGATTTTTGGTCTTCTGGGTATATACCTAGTAAAGGAATTATAGGATCGAATGGCAGGTCAATTTTTAGACCTCTAAGTATTCTCCAAACATCCTTCCAAAAGGAATGTATTAGTGTGCATTCCCACCAGCAGTGTAGACTTGTTCCCTTTTCTCCACATCCACGCGAACATCTCTGGTTTTGGGATTTTGGTATGTGGGCTAATCTTACTAGAGTTAGGTGATATCTCAAAGTAGTTTTGATTTGCATTTATCTGATGATTAAGGATAGTGAGCATTTTATCATGTGTCTGTAGGCTGTGCGCCTGTCTCATTTAGAGAAGTTTCTCTTCAAGTCCTTTGCCCATCCTGAGATGGGATCACGTGTTCTTTTCTTGCTAATACGTTTGAGCTCTCTGTGGATTCTGGTTATTAAACTTTCATTGGAGGCATAACCAGCAAATATTTTCTCCCATTCTGAAGGCTGTCTGCTTACTATACTTACTATGTTCTTGGCTACACAGAAGCTTTTTAGTTTGATCAGGTCCCAGTAGTGTATCTTTGATATTGCTTCAATTGCCTGGGGAATCCTCCTCATAAAATATTCAACCAAGCCAATTCCTTCAAGAGTTTTCCCTGCACTTTCTTCTAGAATTTTTATAGTTTAAATTTTAAGTTTAAATCTTTAATCCAGTGAGAGTCTATCTTAGTTAATGGTGAGAGGTGTGGGTCCAGTTTCAGTCTTCTACAGGTCGCCAACCAGTTCATCCAGCACCATTTGTTAAATAGGGAGTCTTTTCCCAACCAAAAGTTTTTAATTGCCTTTTCAAAGATCAAGTAATGGTAAATAGCTGGATTCAGCTCTTGGTTCTCTATTCTGTTCCAAACAGCTACCTCTCTGTTTTTGTGCCAGTACCATGCTGTTTTGATCACTATTGATTTATAGTATAGTCTGAGGTCTGGTAGTGTGATTCCTCCTGTTTTGTTTTTATTTCTGAGTTATGTTTTGGTTATTCGAGGTTTTATCATATTCAATATAAAACAAAGTATTATTTTGTTGAGATCTTTAAAATATGACAATAGAGCTTTAATAGGAATTTCATTAAAATTGTATATTGCTTTGCGTAGTATGGACATTTTAACAATGTTGATTCTTCCCAGCCATGAGCATGGTATGTTTTTCCATTTGTTAACATTTTCAGCTATTTCTTTTCTTAAAGTATCATAGTTCTCTTTATAGAGATCTTTCACATCCTTTGTTAGGTAAACTCCCAAGTATTTCATCTTCTTTGGCACTACTGTGAAAGGAATAGAGTTCTTGACTGTTTTTTTTTCAGTTTGGCTATTCTTGGTATATATAAAGGCTACAAATTTATGGGTGTTGATTTTGTAGCCTGAGACATTGCTGTATTCCTTAATCACTTCTAAAAGTTTTGTAATAGAATCCCTGGTGTTTTCCAGATATACAATCATGTCATCTGCAAAGAGTGAAAGTTTGATCTCTTCTGATCCTATGTGGATACCCTTGATTGCCTTTTCTTCCCTAATCTCAATGGCTAAAACTTCCATTACAATGCTGAAGAGCAGAGGAGATAATGGGCAACCTTGCCTGGTCTCTGATCTAAGTGGAAATGATTTCAATTTAACTCCATTCAGTACTATATTGGCTGTGGGTTTGCTATAGATGGCCTCTATCAGTTTAAGAAATGTCCCTTCTATACCAGTTTTTTAAAGTGTTCTGATCATGAAGGGATGCTGGATATTATCAAAAGCTCTTTCTGCATCAATTGAGAGAATCATATGGTCTTTATTTTTTAATTTGTTTATGTGCTGAATTACATTTATAGATTTATGAATTTTGAACCAGCCTTGAGACCCTGAGATAAAGCCCCCTTGGTCATGGTGTATAATTTGTTTGATGTGTTGTTAGATTCTGTTTGTTAGGATTTTGTTGAATATTTTTGCATCAATATTCATTAGTGATATTGGTCTATAATTTTCTTTTCTTGTTGGGTCTTTCCCTGGTTTAGGGATCAAGGTGTTGTTTGCTTCATTGAATGTGTTGGGTAGTATTCCTTCTTTTTCTATATTTTGGAAGAAGTTTAGTAATATAGGTACTAGTTCGTCTTTAAAGGTTTGGTAGAATTCTGACATGAAGCCATCTGGTCCCAGGCTTTTCTTTTTAGGGAGATTTTGTATAGTTGATGCTATTTTAGAACTTGATATAGTCCTGTTCAACATTTCCACTACATTCTGGCTAAGTGTTCATAGGTGGCGTGCTTCCAAGTATTGGTCAATTTCCTTCAGATTTTCATATTTCTGAGAGTAAAGTTTCTTGTAATATTCATTAAGGATGTTTTGAATTTCGGAGGGATCTGTTGTTATTTCGTCTTTACCATTTCTGATTGATGAAATTAGAGATTTTACTCCTTTTCCTGGCTAGGTTAGCCAAAGGTTTATCTATTTTATTGACCTTTTCCAAAAACCAACTTTTTGATTTATTGATCTGTTATATAATACTTTTGTTTTCAATTTCATTTAATTCTGCTCTAATTTTGGTTATGCCTTTTCTTCTGCTCAGTTTGGGGTTGGAATGTTCTTCCTTCTCCAGTTGCTTAAGATGTCCCATTATGTTGTTAACTTTCTCTCTTTCCATTTTCTTGAGGAAGGCTTGCAGTGCTATAAATTTCCCTCTTAGGACTACCTTTGCAGTATCCCAGAGGTTCTGATAATTCATGTCTTCATTGTCATTTTCTTCCAAAAATTTGGTAATTTCCTTCTTAATCTTGTCTATGACCCATCCATCTTTCAGTATAAGGTTATTTAGCTTCCATGTTTTTGTATGAGTATGCAGATTCCTGTTGTTATTGAGTTCAACTTTTATTTCATGATGGTCTGAGAAGATGCAAGGAATGATTTCTATTTTTTAAAATTTGCTGAGGTTAGACTTGTGACCTAGGATGTGATCGATTTTGGAGTATGTTCTGTGAGCTGATGAGAAGAACGTGTATTCAGTTTTGTTGGGAGGAAATGTTCTGTAGATGTCTGTTAAATCCAGATGTTGAATGGTTAAGTTTAAATCTAAAATTTCTTTGCTTAGCTTCTTTTTGGAGGATCTATCCAACACTGCTAAAGGGGTGTTAAAATCTCCAAATGCTATGGAGCTGGAGGAAATCAATTTGCTCATGTCTGTTAGAGTTTCTCTTATAAATTGAGGTGCATCTGGTTGGGTGCATAAATATTAATAATTAAAATCTCATCATATTGTTACCTTTAATAAATATGAAGTGTCCATCCTTATCCTTCCTTATTTTGGTTGGTTTAAGCCTATTGTATCAGCGAATAGGATTGCAACACCTGCTTTTTTCTGTTTTCCATTTACCTAGAATATAGATGACCATCCGTTCACCTTGAGTCTATATTTATCTTTTAATGTAAGATGAGATTCTTGTATGCAACAGATATCTGGCCTGAATTTTTGTATCCAGTCAGCCAACCTGTGCCTCTGTAGAGGACAATTTAAACCATTCACATTAATTGAGAATATTGATAAGCCTTTTGAAAGTCCAGTGGACATTTTTAATCCTTTCACGAGAGTGGAAGTTGGAATTTGATCAAAAGATTCTGAGTGAGTTTTTCTTTTGTGGTGGAGGATTACACTGGTCATTATGGAAGATAGGTCTGAGAATATCCTAGAGAGGTGGTTTAGTTATGGCAAATTTCTTTAACATGTGGATGTCATTAAAGCATTTAATTTCTCCATCATAAATGAAACTCAGTTTAGCTGGATACAGGATCCTGGGTTGAAAGTTCTTTTGTTTTAGGAGATTAAAAGTCGATAACCATTCTCTTCTAGCTTGAAAGGTTTGATCAGAGAGATCTGCAGTTATTCTTATATTCTTCCCCATGTAGGTTATGGTTTTCTTATGTCTGACTGCTTTCAGAATTTTCTCCTTCACATTAACTTTCGTAAAATTAATTATGATGTGCCCCGGTGATGTCTTATTCAAATTGGGTTTTGCTGGAGTTCTGAAACTGTCCGCTATCTGAATTTCAGAATCTCTTGGTATGTCTGGAAAGTTCTCTTTCATAATCTCATGAAGAAGAGACTGTGAAGCCACTTTGTCACTTTTGGGGATCCCTATGAGGCGAATATTGGTTTTCTTGAATTATCCCAGAGCTCACTGAGAGAGTGATCTGTTTTTGACCTTCATTTCTCTTCCTCTTTTGAAGTTTGGGATAGTTCGAAAGCTTTTTCTTCCATGTCAGAAATCCTTTCTTCTGCTTGCTCCACAACTGAGGGATTCTACTATACTTCTCAGATCTTTGAGGGCTGCAATTTCTTGTCTCATTGTTTCAAAATCTTTGGTCATTATGTCTTTGAATTCATTGAATTCTGGAGACGTCTTTTGGGTCCTCTTTTGGATTACTGCTTGAAATTCTAATTCTATCTTTTCCTCAATTCCGCTGATCTTATTTGCTATCCAGATTCTGAATTCGATTTGTGACATCTCAGCCATTTGCTTATGCAAGGAGTCTTGTGCTGTATCTGCCTTGTTGTTCCTTGGGGGAGTTGATCTACTCTGAACATTCATATTGCTAGAATTTTTTGTTTTGATTCACCTCATGATTGTTTTTCACCATTGCCTCTGAACATCCTCATTGTTGGGGAGGTGTCTCTACAAGATTAGACCCCAGTGGGATCACTCTGTTGTTGCTGGGTCTTTGTAGAGAATGACCCTATGTAGCTCCTCTGGGACTGCCCCAGCCAGGTAGTTCTGGCTATGGGAGCAGCTCTGGAGTGTGGTACACCTGGATCCAGCAGCAGGGCATGGGATGGTGCACATGGTTCTGGGAGTGCCCAGGACCCAGTGGCCTTGGCAATGAGAGTCCATGCCTCCAGCAGTCTCTGGCTGGGAGGGAGGTCACGGGTCATGCGGCCTACAGAGTCCCTAGCTAGATGGGTGGAGCTGGTGTGGAGGCAGAGAGGATACTGGAGGACACGGGTTGTGTGGTTCTGGCTCCCAGAATTCCTTGTCCGGGGTGGACAGGTGGGGGCCCAGCAGTCACAGGGTCTCAGGGCCACACAGTTACAAGTGGAGTCCCTAGCCAGAATGGGCTGTGGACAGAAGTCCGGCAGGTTGAGTCCGTGACCGGGGTGGGCAGCTGGCAGGGCAGGCAGAGCTCAGCACAGAGCCAGGCAGGGGTCACACAGTGTGGAGCCATGCAGAGATCCTGGCGGAGTCCCTGGCTATGGCGGACCGAGGCCCTGTGGTGTGTGGAGCAGAGCCGCGCGTGGTCTCAACAGAGTCTCTGGCCTTGGCGGATGGCTGGCCAAGGCCCAGAGGTGTGCCATCAGAGTCGTGCTGTGGTCCCTGCACAGTCCCTGTCCACGGCAGGTGTCCAGCCGAGGCCCCAGAGGAGCGCCGATCAGAGCTGCACGATTGTCCTGGCAGAGTCCCTGTCTGCAGCAGACAGCAGACGGGAGCCAGTGGAGCAGGGAGCGTACTGCACGGGGTGAGGGGGACGGGGGGGCATGGAGGGTGGGGGTTTCCCAGCGGTGTCCCTTTCTGCAGTGGGCAGCAGGCCGGAGGCCAGTGTGCCACTGAGCGGAGCTCCACCAAGGTCCTGGTGGAGTTCCTGTCCAGGGTGGGTGGCAGGCCACATCCTGGCTGAGGCATGGAGTGGAGCCCCGCAGTTCTGGGTGGAGTCCCTGGCCTGGGAGCACCCCTGGAGTCTCTGACCTGGCAGGGAGCTTGGTCCAGTAGATAGGGACAGTGGGAGCTGCTCAAACACTCCTCCCTCAGTTTCAGCAGGGGACAGGCTTCTGGTTCGTAGGGTAAGAGGGGGATGGGTGTACTGGAAGTTCAGAATGACAGAAGACTTTAGTTTAATTTTTTTGCCTGAAGCTTGGTTTCTGGGAGTCACAGCTTGCCACAGCAGAGGTGACCTGCAGTTATCACTTCTCTCTCTCGTCTGAGCTCCCAGACTTTGGCTCAATTGGGCAAGTTCTGGATGCTATCCTTCCTTTCGGACAGGAGCCTCTGTTGGAAGCTGCTTCCAGTTGGCCATCTTGCCCCTCCCTCCTGCTTTTACATTTTTAGATTTTTTTGCAATCCTTTCTTTCCTGTCATATGCCTTTTTCTCTTATCCTATAGCCTTTTCATATCACTTCTCATAGCTTTCCTCCCTTTCAGTGTGGAGGTGATTTTCTGAGGTTTTGTCTGTATTTTCTAGATCATTTTTGATCCAGGTTGGCTGCCCTGTATCTCTAAGACAATATTCTTCTTTTAAAAAAATTTTAAAGAAGTTTTAAAACTTTGGTTTTTTTGTTTGTTTGTTTGTTTTTCAGACCTCTGTCTTATTGTTGTTGTTATGATTTGGGTCATATGGCCTTCTTTTTACTCATCTTAAAATAAGGCAAAACTGATTGTTAGCCCCATTCTCAGGCAATGTAGAGATAGTTGATTAATTTTCTCAAATCTCTTTCTGTAATACAGTTGTAAACATTCTCATCTCCCAGTCAAGTTGCAAAAGTCAAGAAGAATTATTCTTCACGTTGTTTTGCTTTATGAGGAGGTATCTCCCACCTCTATTTGCTTTGCCCTCTGACACTCCAGCTGGATACAGTGAACTCTAAAGAGAAACAAAACACTTTCCCAGCATTCATGTGTATGTACGGATCACACCTTCTTCTCCATCCTCTACCCACAGTGCTATTGTTGTGGGGACCTCGGTTCTTAGGAAGCCAGGACACACCTCCTCACTTCTGTTCCAGTTGTTTTCTGGGGTTTTCCATGTTTTGCTAGATGTGCTAAGGAGTAATAGTCAATCGAGAGAGTGAAGCCAGTGAGCCGTGGAATGGCTGGCCTGCCTTTCTGTGGGCACTGGAATGGCTCTCTGAGTCAGTGGCTCATCGAGGGGGCACATTTGAAGCTCCTTCCTGTCCTCATCTGGGTAAATGAAGTAAATTGGGGGAAAAGACTAGGTAGGCTGTTGTTACGCCCTCTGTTTCTAGCTCATACTCACTATAAACCTACAAAGTTCCACAGGTGATTCCAAGGTATAAAAGGTAGAGAACCACTGTTTTAGTCAGTGGTTGGAAGAAGCTACAGGAGCAACTAGTGGAGTACCATTTCCAGCTGAAACCCAGGCTGAATTTGAGAAGGGTAACTGAATTTGAACTTGAGGTGGGATTATAAGAAGAAGCCAAGAAAATAAGTGAACAGGTGTTGGAGTCATCCATGTGTTGATGTTACCTGGGACAGTGATCCTGGGGCAAGGGGAGCTTGCTGAAGCCTCAGGGACAGGATTTGGATCTTGAATAGATATGACAGGAGGAAAAGGGAAAAGCTGGTGACAGTGCTGATGACCCTACCCAACAAGTAAGCGAGAATAAAGAAGTGCCTGGCTGGTTTTTATAGAAATGGCATAACAAAATTAAAATATAACTTAGCTTTATTCCTATACCAACAAGGATTTGTTGAACACCTACTATGTACCAGGCATTTTGCTAGATCCTGGGGACACTTGATTTAAGAGAAAAGCACTCAGTTCTTGCCCTTAGAGAGGCTTTAGGATAGTGGTGACACAGCATCGATCAAATAAATCTCACCAATGAAGGAAATTTACGCCCCTCCTGTGAAAATGTGAATAAAGAAAAAAAGTTGAGGACGGAAAGGATGGGAATCTGCAATTTAGCATTCCAGGCAAAAGATGGGTGGCAAGTTCCCTGAGAACCACAGTTCAGCTCTAAGAGATAGAAGAGCCCCAGTGTGGTAGGAAGTCAGAGTACAATGAGATCAGACTCCAGAACAGGCTAGGAAGGGGAGCAGGGCTTTGTAGGAAAGGAGAAACTTTCATTCTATAAATACCGCAGTACTAAATCATGCTTTGCTTATTCATGCATAGCTGCTAATCTATTCTGCTTAAATAAGGAAGGTTTTTTAATTCATGACCTATGAAATTCTCTAATATGATTTAATAATTTTTTCTTTGTATAAAGCGTCTATGGGCTCAGCGCCTGTGGCTCAACGGGCTAAGACACCAGCCACGTACACCTGAGCTGGCGGGTTCGAATCCAGCCTGGGCCCGCCAAACAACAAAGATGTCTGCAACAAAAAAAATGGCCAGGCATTGTGGCGGGCACCTGTAGTCCCAGCTACTTGGGAGGTGGAGGCAAGAGACTCGCTTGAGCCCAGGAATTGGAGGTTGCTGTGAGCTGTGATGCCACAGCACTCTATCCAAGGTGACAGCTTGAGGCTCTGTCTCAAAAAAAAAAAAAAGTCTATGAATTAATAGCTGGACCTGTAGTCCCAGCTAATTGGAAGGCTGAGGCAAGAGAATCACTTAGCCCAAGAGTTAGATGTTGCTGTGAGCTGTGATGCCACAGCACACGTACCGAGGATGACATAATAAAACTCTGTTTCAAAAAAAAACAACTTCATGGTAATGAACTGGCCGGGCACGGTGGCTCATGCCTATAATCCAGGCACTCTGGGAGGCTGAGGTGGGTACACTGTCTGATTTCATGAATTTGAGAATAGCCTGAGCAAAAAGCAAGACCTTGTTGCTAGTAAAAAATAGAAAAACTGAGGCATGCGGATCGCTTCAGCCCAAGTTGGAGGTTGCTGTGAATAATGATGCCACAGCCTCTATCCAGGGCAACAAAGCGAGACTCTGTCTCAGGAAAAATAAAAAAGAAGCTGCTATGAATTATTTAATCTGTCTTGGAAGGTCAAAGGGCCCACTAAATCTGTATTCTGAACTTAACTAAACTGCCTCTTACTGTAAATCCAGTATATTTTTCCAATGAGAATATCACTAGACCAAGTATCATCTCTGAAAATGAACACATAAACATTCATGCCTCCTGTGCTTTGTGAAATCTCAGGATTGTACAAAGACTCTGTCATGTTAGACTTCAAAAACATTTATTACAATCTGTAGTCACAAAGTTCCTCTTTCCCTGAGTGTTTTCTTGGTGGTGATGGCGTTTTGCACATTTCCCAGCAGTCCCATCATAGTCTAAGTTAAGCTAAAATGGAAAAAAAATAATATGAAATCCCACTGGGAAAAGAATAAATCTCATCCCCTTCAGGAAACACATTCCAGTTCATAGTTTCTCCCATGTGTCTGACAGCTCTGTCAGAATAACTGCAGGCTGATTTTCCCTCTCATTTTTAAATTGACTTTTTTTCTACTAAATATTTGATTTCTTTGATCTATTCTTTTGTTGCTGTTGAGTTTGACTTATTTTCTAGTTTGGACCCTTATGTAACTTTAGCTACAGCTGAACTTTTTTTTGTTTGTTTGTTTTTTGGTGCCCTAACCACTGTGCTATGGGTACCGTGGCTATGTATTTCATTTTAAATTTTTTTTTTTTGCAGTTTTTGGCCGGGGCTGGGTTTGAACCTACCCTCCAGCATATGGGGCTAGCGCCCTACTCCTTTGAGCCACAGGCATGGCCCAGCTGAACTTTCTTTTCTTTTTTTTTTTTTTTTGAGAGAGAGTCTCAAATGTCACCCTCAGTAGAGTGCTATGGCATCACAGCTCACAGCAACCTCAAACTTGGGCTGAAGCAATTCTCTTGCCTCAGCCTCCCAAGTAGCTGAGACTACAGGTGCCCACCACTCAATGTCCAGCTATTTTTTTGGTTGCAGCTGTCATTGTTGTTTAGCAGGCCTGTCCCGGGGTTGAACCCTCCAGCTTCAGAGTGTGTGGACAGCACCCTACTCACTAGGCTATGAATGCCAAGCCTTTTTTTTTTTGAATGCTCTGTCACCCAGGCAAAAGTGCTGTGGCATCATTACAGCTCCTTGAAACTTCAAACTACTGGATTCAAGCAATCCTCCTGCCTCAGCCTCCTAATTAACTGGGACTACAGACACTTGCCACAACGCCCAGCTACTTTTTTTCTATTTTTATTAGAGATGGAGTCATGTTCTTGCTCAGCCTGGTCTCGAACCCCTGAAATCGAGGACCTCTTGCCTAGGCCTCCCAGAGTGCTAGGATTACAAGCAAGAGTCATCATGCCTGGCCTAGAACTTCTCTTTTCAATTTTTGCCTTTTCTAGCCATCCCCAAATCCCAGTACCTCGCTCTTATTATAATGTTCCAGTCTCCTTCCTCTCTCGTGGGGGCCTGGCTTTTCACACTCAACTTTTGCTCTCGTCTGGCCTTTGCCCCATCTCTCTTTATTACTCATAATTTCTCCCTATTTCTTTCTTTCACTCTTGCTCTTTTGTGCTCAGTCTCCCTCTCTCTTGTTTTCTCTTCTATAATCTGTAACCTGACCTTGCCACCTTTGTAGTTTCAACAACCACCTGCACAGAGGTGTCTTCTCTATATTTGTAATCACAGAGCTCTTTGAATTGCTAATAAAAGTAACTAGCTTTGGGTAGTTGCAAAAAAGAAGGGGAAATTTTTAGGAAGGCTACAGAGTCGTTTTATAGAATCAAAAGTTAAACAATCATTAACAGAATTGGTGTTCACAGCTACAAATATTTCCCGAATTTAATGTCAATAATTCCTATTCTCTTTATTTTTTTTATTCCTGGTTTCAAATTCCCAGAGAGAATTTGACTGATTCAGATCTATGCCTGGATCACTGATATGAATGGGGGTGTGGGGTTGTGTCACACACACAAGGCCCCTTTTGGTCTGCCCATGTCTCCTAGTCTATTTCCAGTGCTCAAAACCTAGGTAGCAACTCAAATGGTTGTGTGCTGAAGTATCAGTCCTTTCCTCATTGACTGAACTTTTGTACAATAGATCTACTAGGACGAACCATTGTAACAACTGCAGTTTTTGTCTTTCAGTTAACACCCTCTGCTGTTCAGTGGGATTCACTGTCACCAACATGATAGTCTCTGGACAGGTATTCCAGCATGTCTATTGTCATCAGTCCCTCACCACCCTCACTTCCACACAACACAAGTAAACAATTATACAAACCCTAATCGGTATAGAAGAAAGAAAGGGAACCCAACCAGTCTGGAAAAAGAAAGCTAGAGATAATTACAAATAATTCACGAGGCTTTTCAATCATCATTGGGCTTAGATCACAGTAAATAATGCAGTGTGCTTAATATAAATCACTTGATCATTCATTTATTTATCCATTTTAAGTTTTTTCTGAATACTGGTTTTCATGGGACCATGGACACAGTGGTGGAAAGCATTAGTCAAGTCCCTGATCTTGAATCTCCTGGTCTAGGAAAGATGATCAGAAACCAAGAATCTCATGGAACTGTGTACAGCTTAATGACTGTTTTAAGTGCTCAGAAGAAGAGGTGTGAGGGTCTCTGAGCACTTTTCAAGGGAAGTCCAGGGAGCCTTCCCTGAGGAACTGATCCTTGCTCTGAGATCAGAAGGTTGGGAGTGGGAGAGTCAGGGAGGGGAAATCAGGAGGCACCTTCCAGGCAGGCAGGGTATATGTGGGCTTGATGCCTGGATGAGCCGGCTGCATTTGAGGAACTGGGAATCCAGTGTGCAACTGGAGGGCAGAGTTCAGAGGAGCTGAGCGGAAAGCAGAGAGCACAGCAAGAAGGACCCTGTGGGTGGGTTATGGATTTGGGCTGAGAAGCTACCACAGGGTTTTAAACAATAGTGTATGGCAGCAAAAAAGGATCAGATTCTGCTTGAAGATGAACATTCTGGCTGCTGTGTAGAGAATAAACTAGAAGGGAATGAGAGAGGATATGGGCAGAGTGAGGGGTGCATTGAGTGAAATCTAAAAAGAATTATTGTAAAATGTTTGTGTGTCCCCCAAATTGGCAGAAAGTCAACATTTTGTGATGATTTTATGGCTATTTTCATTTTTAACCTACCCGTCATCACAGTTCAGAGGTTGTATGAATAAAATAGTAGTAATGTCAAGATAGAAAGTGATCCTAAGTGTAGAATTTCCCCAGATGATGAAACAATGTGTTGTGTATAAATCAAGGCTAAGTCCTAGGTTTCCAGCTTGAGCAACTAGGTAGATGCTTGATGTGACTGCCTCCACTGTATGCTTTATTTTTCTTTGAGAGCACTTATTTAACCAGAAGGAACTATCTTGGTTATGCCTTTTCTTCAGTTGGTCAAGTTCCTAACTCAGCCTATATATTTAATAGATTTCCCTTGTCATCCTCCATATTGGAGAAAATATGCTCTTTCCATGCTTACATTTTCCAAAGGCCTAGAAACATTATATTTGGGGGACTTTGGGAAATACTAAATTTAGGTACTTTCATCATTACGAAAAATATCCTTCAAAATTCTCTGGTAGTTCATAACTCACTCAAAAGATATTGAAGATTTCAAAAGTAGCATTTTAAACATTGGATATTACATACAATGATGAGAGAGCTGGAGGCAAAATGAGTATCCATTGATGGAGAATGGGAAGGCAAAACGTTGCAGACACAGAAGGTACAAGAAGCTGTCTAGATGTCCATGTAACAACAAAAATGGATATTATTAATACAGATATGTGTTCAGTACATACTTATTTCAATGGGGAAGACAGAGTTGAGGTTTGTGTATTTCAGATTCTCAATAAAATTTAATTTTCCTATAAGTTTGTAACAACTTATTCCGTCCTTCTTTCCTCTCTCTCTCTTCACTCATTCAGTTAATGTTTTCTTGAGTCTTAGGATCAAAGAATTCTGTAAATAACAGCATGGATATTGTGTCTCTCTTCATAGGGCAAGAGGAAGTATAATAATAGATAATCATATAAATTAAAATATTGCTACACATTAAGATAAAGTCCTTGAAGGAAAATTATAAGTTGCTCAATCACAGAGAGGTAAACAAGGGTAGGCCTCTTTGAGGAAGTGACAATTAAGCTAAGAACCCCAAATGGAATTTCCTAGGAGAAACAAGAAGATTTCTGTCACCAGGAGTTAACATGTACAATAGACCCCAAAAGGTAAAGGGCCCACAGTTAATGAGAAACTGAAAGGAAGTTGATTCAAGTCCATATATGAGGGAATGGGGCAGGGATACAAGATTGTATTGGAGAAACATGCAGAGCCCAGGCCATTACTGGCCCTTTAGATGTTGTTACTAATCTTAGATATTAATCCCAAAAGTATTGGTATCTGTTGAAGAGTTTTGAAACCAGGGAGTAAAATGATTTGATTGACACTGTAAGACTACAGGAATATAGTCTATAGTCTATCTTTGCCATAGGAATAAGAATGGTTATAGAAAGAAACATTAGGAGGTTTCTCAGGCATTCAGGAGAGAGGTGACTTAGACAAGGAGGGTGGTAGTGAAGATGAAGAAAAGTTGGGTAGATTTGAGAGATATTCCAATGGCAAAATAAACAGAACTTGGTGATCCATTGTGTATGATGGTGGGAATGGTGGAATCAAGGGTAATTTCTAGGTTTCTGGCTTAAGCCATTAGGAAAATGTTGATACCATTTACTGTATCCATTTACTGTGGAACAGGCTGGAAGAAGATTCATTTGGACAAGTTTCCTGTGTAGTTGTTTGCGGTTGGTGATATGCATCTAGTTGAAGAGCAATCAAGGTTGGATGAAAAAAATGTGGAAGTCATGAAAGTCAAGAGAAGAGAATATTTTGAGAAAAAAGTGATTGCTAGCTGTGTTAGGTGGTGCTCTGAGATATCAAGTAAAATAAAACTGAAAAAGGTTGATTGGATTTGGCAATGTGGAGGTCATTAGTGATCTTGAGAACAGTTTGGAGCCATGGTTCTCAACCTTCCTAATGCCGCGATGTATTTTCATTGTTACAAAGGGGTCATGACCCACAGGTTGAGAACCACTGGTTTGGAGGATATGGGGAAAGAACTTCCAGTTGGATTAGTTGTGAATAGGGGATGAAAAGTGGAGGTAGCTTATCTGCACAAGTCCTCCAGCAAGTGCAACTATGAATAAACCTAAGAAAACATGTTAGCACAAGGACGGAGATAGATTAGATGATTCATGTGCGCTGCTTCAATCCCTCTTGCCTACACTCTTACTCCAGCCACTGCCTTGTCAGGCCCCAAGCTCCCCAGAGGCTTCACTTGACAATGCCTTGCCTTGGGCTTCTGTCTCTCCCCTCCTGCTTTAGGGTTTCTTTGCTTTGTGGCTGGGAGCACCCAAGGAAACATTGTTAGCATTCATGGCCTATGTGACCCAGGAGCCAAGGGAGTTAACATCAGAGGGAGGACCCTTGACCAAAGGATAATAGAAGCTGATTTTTTCCCCCCTTTCATCCCTTGAGCAGACAGTTTTGAGATTCAGAAAGTCCCGTGGGATTAAACATCAGGTGCCTATAATCATTGTGGGGGAAGGTGCATCTGTGTATTGGCTTTACTTTTTCCTTGTGTTGTGCTTTCTCCACCTTGGGATCACTTCTACAGAAACCACATTTCTGCATCTAAGCATTCAACTCCCATTAGAGCATGATAGGAAGGATCAGTAAAAGGAAAAGATGGAAGATAAAACTAATGGAGTAAGGACTTTGAGAAGGCAAGAGGAGATGGGATCCAGAGTACTGCAAACAGGTTGGCTATTAGGAGGATCCTTGTTTCTTCCAGTGTTGAAATGGGAGAGCAGGTGAAGGTGAACTTGGGACAGATCTGTTTGTAGTTTTATGGTTGGGTAGATGAGAGAGTTCATATCTATACTAATCAAGATTCAACCAGGAAGATGATTGAATTTATATCTTATACTGAATATTTTTGTTTATAGGTATAGAAATTCCCCAAATCTGTAGAGCAGGCCATGAGGAAAGGCAGGCTGTGACTTGGGCATAGGCAGCAATGTCCACAGGCAGAATTTCTTCTTCATCAGAGACACCACAGTTCTGTTCTTAAGGCCATGGAAATGATTGAATCTGGCCTACTCAAATTATTTAGGATAATCTCCCTAGTATAACAAATCAACTGATTATGCATTTTAATCACACCTAAATACCTTCACAGAACCTAGATTAATTCGTGTTTTATTGAATAATTGGGGGCTATAACCTAGCTAATTTTTTTTTTTTTTTGAGACAGAGCCTCAAGCTGTCACCCTGGATAGAGTGCCGTGCCATCACAGCTCAAAGCAACCTCCAATTCCTGGGTTCAAGCGAGTCTCTTTCCTCTGCCTCTGAAGTAGCTGGGACTACAGGCGCCCGCCACAACACCTGGCCATTTTTTGGTTTTAGCCAGCATTGTTGTTTGGTGGGCCCAGGCTGAACTCAAATTTGCCAGCTCAGGTGTACATGGCTGGTGCCTTAGCCCATTGAGCCACAGGTGCTGAGCCAATCTAGCTAAATTGACATAACAAAAATCTAGGACAATGTCACCGCTAGAGCTAGGCTATCTAATAGAAAGTTTTGCAGTGGTGGAAATGTTATTATCTACATTGTTCAATACAATAGCCACTAGACATAGGTGGTTATTGAGCACAGTGCCTAGTGCAACTGAAAGACTGAATTTTGGATTTTATTTAAAATTTTAATTAATTTAAGTTTATATGGCCATATGTATCTGGTGGCTAGCACACCGGGCAGCACAATTCTAGAGTATAAGGCAGGGTCATGAGTTGAGAATATTATTGCGAGTAAAAAAGAATAAATTGATTGTTCAAAACTGGTGAGAAATAGCATAGTATATTCTCATTTGCCTTTCAAACTGCATGGCAGGAATGTCTCAGCCACAGATAACCCCTCTGACACTGATCTTGAGTTTGCCTGTGTCACAGTTTACAAACGTGAACAGTGAATGTGTGAAATGGTACTTCTAGCTGAGTGGCCCATGCAGCGGCATAGGTGTGCATTCCAGCACGCAGCAAGTGACAGCTCATTTTCTGAATGCACATGCCGCTTCCAGATGGCAGCCCACTATAAGCTGCATCACGTACTCTGATTAATGGGGGCATTAATCTCATTGAAACTGTGAAACCACATGTGGTAGGAAAATGTCCCCTCTATGACTAAAATATACTCCAATGACTTCTTAAAAATAGAAAACACATGAGCCATGTTCCCTCCACACAATGCAGCCAGACTTGAACTCAGAAATGACAATACCACTATTTAGAACACCTGGAAATGTGAAAACATTATTCTCAGTAATTATTGGACTAAAGGAACTGACAACTGAAATTAAGATTTATTTAGATGAACTAATAGTAAGATTATTATGTATTTAAAAAGGATGTATAGACAAAACCTTAATAAAATGCTTTGCTTAGGTGGCATTCAAATACCTTTTTAGAAAACAAGAGGAAAAAAATTAATGCAATTAAGTATTCAATACTAGAAGCTGGAAGAAGAGCATCAAAAGCAACTCAAAGAAAATACAACATGGCAACAAAGGCAAAAATAAAACTAGAGTGTGGAGTCAACAAATAAAGTCTAGAGTTTATTCTTTAAAATGTACATATGTCTGGATATTTGTACATTTAAATAAAGATGAAAAATGCAAATACAGTTTTAGGAGTAAGGTAGTATAAAGGAGGAGACAGAGAAATATTTGTAAATTATAAATAAGAGCCAATATTTATTGAGAGCCTTTATGTTGCAGGCACTGTTCTTGAAGTAAACTGTGGTTACATGAACTCTTCATGCAGCACAAGACCATGAAGACTTTGAATGGAAAAAGGTAAGTCCACACATTGAAAGTTGTCCGCAACATGCTGACAAGTGAAAAAGGTAAATTACAAAATTGAAAGCGTATTCTATCTCATTATCTTTACAATAACTGACATATTTTTTAAAGTTAATATATACAGTATAGGAGACTGAAAAACAAAAGAAGCAAAGAACAAGTCATCCACAATGAGAAGCAGTTTATAGTTTGATGACAGTTTAAAAATATATTTAATAGGGTCACACACAGTGGCTCACTCCTGTAATCTCAGCAGCTTGGGAGGCCAACGTGGGAGGATTGCTTGAGGCCAGGAGTTTAAGACCTGCCTGAGCAATGTGGTGAGACCCCTCTCTCTACAAAAAATAAAAAAATTAGCCAGGCATGGTGGTACATGCCTATAGTACCAGCTACTTGGGAGGCTAAGGTGATATGAGTGCAGAAGTTCAAAGTTACAGAAAGCTATGATGATGCCATTGCTCTCCAAAAGAGCAAGACCCTGTCATTCATAAATTAATTGATTAAATCTAATTGAAGTCTATATTTTAAAACCCAGAATAGTCTAAGGATTGGAATTCAATCAGGAAGGAGAACTTTCCTATTTCACTTTATACACATCTATATTGTTTATTTTTTTTCTTTATCATGTGAATAAATTACTTTCAGTAAGTTCATGGATAATACTTTTTTTTTTTGAGTCTCACTTTGTCGCCCTCGGCATAGTGCCGTGGCATCCTAGCTCACAGCAACCTCAAACTCTTAGGCTCAAGTGATCCTCTTGCCTCAGCCTCCCAAGTAGCTGGGACTACAAGTGCCTACCACAGTGCCCAGCTGTTTTTAGAGACAGGGTCTTGCTCTTGTTCAAGCAATCTGCCTGCCTCAGCCTCCCAGAGTGCTAGGATTACAGGCATAAGCCGCTGTGCCCAGGCCTAAATCTGTTAAACTTGGTAACAGTTCATAGGCAACTGTGGTTTTGAAACTATTATTTCATTCAGGGCATGTTCAAAGCACATTTGCTGTAACAATCCCTTTTGCTGCTGCTCATCCCTCACCCTTGAGGAGTATAGGTTTTGTGGTGTGCCTGGATGATTTGTGGTAGTGTTTTTCAAGAACAGTCACAAATTAATGAGTCTTCGTAATGGCACCTGGAGACACTAGGAATGAAAATTTGTGGTGAATCTAGGATACTCAAGGGGGTAAAGTTAAGTAAGAAACATAAGGACTGCAGGCTCCAGAAGGCTGTGTAGTTGGCAGAGCTTTTAGAGTCTGCAGGAGAGACTGAGGCTGTGGGCTGGCTTTGTACAACAGGGCACAGGTGCCAGGACAGGCAGGTCCACAGTATTCCACTGCCAGGTGTCTGGTCAGTCTGGTTGGCAACAGACCTATTTTACATTATAACTTAGCAGGTTTTAAGTTTTCTCAATGCTGAGTTAAGATTTCTCACTTGACAATCTATCTTGTGTTCCTGGCATGGCCATTGTTACATTTCTGTTGAGATTCTTTCAAAGATGTCTTGATAATGATGCAATTCTTCTTGAGTGGTCACGCCACATCTTGAAGTTACCAGGAAGCTTTGCTCCGCCATGGCTGGGAGCAAAGATTACTATTTACTTATTGCTCACTGACTGATGGAAGATGTTTAAGCTTAAAAGGGACCATCACAATTAAATAATTCAACAAGACATTTTTTTTTTTTTTGAGACAGAGTCTCACTATGTCACCCTCAGTAGAGTGCTATGACATCACAGCTCACAGCAACCTGAAACTCTTGGGCTTAAGCAGTTCTCTTGCCTCAGCCTCCCAAGTAACTGGGACTACAGGCACCTAGGACAAGGCCTTGATATTTTTTGGTTGCAGTTGTCATTGTTGTTTAGTAGGCCCGGCTGTGCTGGAATCCACAAGCTTCGGTGTATGTGGCCAGCGCCCTTCTCACTGAGCTACGGGCGCCAAGCCTCAAGACTTTAAAAAAAAATTTTGTATTGTTTGGAATTCTTTGAGTGTACAAAGAATTAGGTTATACTGATTGCATTTGTTAGATAAGGTCCCTCTTATAATTGTGTCCTGTCCCCAAGAGGTGTGCCATACACGGTGACCCCACCGTCCTCCTCCCTTCTCTGTCCTCCCTCCTCCCCTCTCCCCATTCTCCTACCCACCCCTTGTATTAGCTCATCTACTCCCTTCATGTTAAAATTGAGTATGTTGGATTCTTGCTTCTCCATTCTTCAACAAGACTTATTGAGAGTCCATCATTCTCTGAATCTCATTTTGCATCCTTGGGAGCGCACCTTTCTCAGTGGAAGAGCTCACAGTCAGTATGAATCAGGATCAGCTGCAGAGATTGTTAACCACAGATTGCTAGGCCTTAACAGAGATTTCCTCCTGGCAGGTCTGAGCTGCACATCTAACATGCGCTTTAGAGAACCGCTGGAAATGTAAAGTGAGCCGCTGACGCAAACCATGTGTGTCATTTCAAGTTTTCTAGAAGCCTTATTAAGAAAGCAAAAAGAAAGAAGCTAAATCAATTTTAATAGTGTGTTGTTTGACCTAATAGATGCTAAATATTATCATTTAGCCATGTATTCAATATTTCAAAAGTTATAAATAACTTCTTTTACACCCTTTTCTGGGCAATAAGTCTTCAAACCCAAGTGTGTATTTGATACTCACAACTCCTCTCAGTTGGTACTGGCCACATTTCAGATGCTCAACAGCTGCACCAGGCCAGTAGCCACTATGCTCCATAGCACACCTCTAGAATATCATAGAATCTAGTGTATCGTAAACATTTTTCTGACCTTCAACATGCCTGAGGGATATGAAACATTCCCAACCATGATAGCAGCTCATTAGGGCACATTTTTAAGTAAATGTATAGACCCTTCAGTCCTTCATCTGCTCATATTAGGGACTGATGGAGCTCTTGTGAAAAAAATAGAGCAGGTATAACATACTTGACCCAGTAAGAATGTTGCATTTTAGGCAGGGGCAATTCTAAGTATAGCACAATGTCTGGTTCACTTTTACCTATCATCTGAATCCTGTGTATCCATAGGAGGATGAAGACTGGGGGGGATGGGCAGAAAGAGCTATTTCACAGAGCCTCAGAGGCACCTTAGAGCGCCAATGGCATTCTTTTGGGAACTCTCTAACAGAAGGGTCTCTAAGTCCTCAGCCAGGAGTTAAGTGCTCTTTTTATAACTCACTGCAGAGCACCACAAACCTGGGGGCAGGGATTCCAGGGCCCCACAGATGCTTGGGGGAAGATGGCACAGCAATGGCAGAACCTGAAAGAAGTGTCCTTGTTCAGGTGACTTGTTCATGTGAGGCACTCTGGAAACTTCTAGAAACACTCACACAATGGAACTCAGACAGGGCCTGAGGTCCATATAAACATGTGGGACAGAGTGAGAAGCACCTGGTATATGACTTTTAGAGTGGCCTCATTACGTGGATAAGTTCAGTGGGACTCAAAAAAAGATGAGGTAGAGTTAACAGGAAAGGCTACATAGACCAGGTAGAGCTTGAGCTAGGCTTTGTGGTTTCAGATGTGCAGAGATAGAAGGGGGGATATGAAGGGACTTCAGCCATAGGAAACAGCTAGAGAAAAGGCTTTGGTGGGTAAGAAGCAATTTGGGAGGAACAGAGCATACCTGATCTAAGCTAGACAGCACTAGGGCTGCAGAAGATGAACAGGACCAAATCATGCTGGCCCTGGAGTATCAGGCTTAGAACTTTGGATGTTGTCCCATAGCAAATGGGGAACCCTTAGAGCAGGGCAGTGTTATAATTAGATTAAATTGCTGTAGGGAAAATAATTTGGCAGCTGCATATAGGATCAAATATTTTGAAAAGAGATTACAGCCAGAACAGGTCTTGTCCAGAAAAACTACTGGCTGTGGAACTAGGGTTGGGGATGAAGATAGAGGAAATATTTGAGTAAAACTGAAAGGAGGATAGTGGCAGGGGTGGGAATGAAAAGGGCAGAGAAGAAGATTGAAAGATAAATGTTGAAAAGGGAAGCAAGGTCAGAGAAGCAAAGAATGAAAGGAGTGAGAGGTTGGGGAGAAAGGAGAGAGAAAGGGGAAAGAAAGAGAATGTGTGCACAAGTGGGAGCACACAGAAGAGAGGGAAGGAAGTCACGTACCATAGCAAGGGTTTAAAGCTAGCATCTGGTGCAATGGTGACTCATTAATAGAAACAGGGAAACACTCAGAATAATCTCCCTAAAATGTTAACTTGGGTTAGTTAGCCCAGATCTCAGAATTGTTACCTCTTTAGAACCATACATAGACACTGAAGGCAAATAGCTAAATTTGTTCTGACTGTGACTCTTTTCTGCAGTTATTGGGAAAACTGTGGGCAGCAAAATGAGTGTCATTAATAAAACAGTCCTATGAGAAGATGGGAACACATCCTTGTTACCAGACAGATTCCATAGTCTTCTGCTGAGATGGGGAGAGATGACAAGTTTCTAGTCAGGTCAGCTAATGTTCAGAAAAGATTTTTAATTTGATCCAAGGCAGATTTTGTCCAAATTTTAGATTTCCCTTGGAAAGAGAATAGTTCCCTAACTGACCCCTGCAGCCCTGCAGGGCAGTGGCATCCTCCTTTTCCTGCTCCCACCACCCCTCACGGTGGTCTCTGCTATGCTGCCCAGCACCACCAGATGTACCATAGAGGCAGCTGGTCTGTTTGTTTGAGGCCCTCAGCCTCATGAAACACTACCATCAGACAGGTGTCTGTCACTCTCAAGTGACCAATGTCAAGCCCAGACTTAGAGAAATTGCTAGAAATGATAGTAAAAACTACCTGCAGGGAATAATCCAAGCCCTTATTTCACATTGTTGAGCCAAGAAAGAGGAGAAAAGGGACCCTATGGTAAAATTTAAGGAGGGAAAAAGAATTTCTCATTTGTGCTTCATTTTGTCTACAAATCACATTTTCTTTCTTTCTTTCTTTCTTTTTTTTTTTTTTTTTTTTTTTTGGTATGCTTTCTGGAAGGGAGACATTAAAGTGCTTGAAAAACTAATTTAAAACCCTGGCATTTGTTTGATAAGAAATTTACACTTGGGCAGTGCTTGTGGCTCAGTGGGTAAGGAGCTGGCCCCATATTTTGGTTCAAACCTGACCCCGACCTAACTGTAATAAAAATATAGCTGGTAGTTGTGGTGGGTGCATGTAGTCCCAGCTACTCGGGAGGCTGAGGCAAGAGAATCGCCAAAACCCAGGAGTTGGAGGTTGCTGTGAGCTGTGACGCCACGGCACACTACTGAGGGCAATAAAGTGAGACTCTGTCTCTTAAAAAAAAAAAAAAAGAAAGAAAGGAAAAAAGAAATTTACCCTTTTGTTTCCCCTAGAAGACATCTAACAACTCTGGACTACTGACAAATATTCCCTTTTGGTGTCCCAACCCCTTCTGAAGCCAAAATGAGGTAATCAGAATTTTCTAAAAAAAAATTTAAAAGGTGACCACCATAATTTGCATAATTAGAGATGCAGGGATTTTCTCCTCCTTCTGTGGGAGAAACCCAACCATAGGACTGCTTTAGATTTCATCTTTAACTAATTTCCTGCCTTAGATATACAGTGCCATGAGAATTTTCCCAGGCATATTCTAATCTGACCTTCCTTAGGCATCCTCCAGTCTTCTTTTAATAACCAAATTTAATTACTTTACTCAAAACCCTCATCCTGTACAATAGCAAGAAATCCATTCTTTCCCAGAATATTCTAGAGGATTCCAAAGAGTGATGTGTTATTACCTGGCAATAGGTCCTAAAGGATTCTGTCTCTTTTGTGGCTTTGCTCCAAGAATAAATATAGTTCCTCCTTCATTTCCTAAGATATTGCTGATATGACCTAAATTGCAGTGGTTAAACAGTTTTCTAAAGATGAGGATAGCAAAGAGAATCACACAGCACAAAGCAAAGCTCTCAGCTCCTCTTCAATCCCTCCTTATCTATTCTGCTTCACAGGGAGTTCTAACTAGTGGTTAGGATGCACTGTTTTACTCAAATCAAGGCCATCTAAACCCCAGGTCCCAAACCCCATAGAGAAAATGAAAATACATTAGTTAAAGAAAACTAACAAAAATTTATCTTCCCCAGTAACCCAATGCAAAATGAAGTTTACCTTCTTTTCTAACAACTTTCCCCTTTTCAAATTAGTCTAGGCCTTATCTCAGGCAATTGAGAAGTCCTTCAAAGTTTTAAGAGGTTATCTTCCTCTAAAGAGTGATTGATGACAATTTGTAGACAGACTTTTGTTCCCACAGCGAAACCATTCTGAAACACAGTAGAACGACTGTAAGGTGATTGTAAAAAACTGGTCACCACACAGAGAGGTAGTCAACATAAGGAACTAAGCCTACTGCACTAACATGTACATGTGGTGCATGTCTGGTTTATGAAAATTAGGGCAACCTGAGGAAGTGGTCAATGCAGGGAAGTGGTCAACTAAGGAGGTTCTACTATATTTATGTTTCTACCCATTGCGTCCTTGTTTATATTCAATGGCACAGTTAAAAAATGGCTATTTCTGGGATTAGAGAATCAGAAGAGTCAATAAGGAAATTCATTATAATATTTATCATGCATAAAGATATTCAAAATCTTTAAAACCACATGAAGGGAAGATGCTATAATGAAAAATGTAAATGCTTGGGGTTAAGGCATATGATAGACCTGCATTTAAATCCAAGTTTAACCATTTTCTCAGTGTTCTTGGATAAGTAACTAATTTCCATAAAATGTGAATAAGTACATCACAGTTTGTTATGAAAATTGAGAAATTTTATATAAAGTCCTTTATCTAATAGGGAGCTTAATAAGTATTTCTTCCCTTCTCATTTTCAGGCTAGTGAACTGCTATCGTTAGCCCATATAAATTAGTGCCTTAAATACTTTAGAATTAACCAATTGAACAAGAGAATTTTCTAGTAGACAGTTTTGTTTTTCTTTTTTTGAGGCAGAGTCTCAAGTTGTCACCCTGGATAAAGTACTGTGCCGTCACAGCTCACAGCAACCTCAAACTTTTGGGCTTAAGAGATTCTCCTGCAACAGTCTCCCAGGTAGCTGGGACTGCAGGCGCCTGCCACAACACCCAGCTATTTTTTGTTGCTGCTGTCATCATTGTTCAGCTGGCCCAGGCTGGGTTCGAACCCGCTACCCTGGGTGTAGGTGGCTGCTGCGGTAACCACTGTGTTACAAGCACCACCCCCAGTAAACAGTTTAGAACTCAAATTCATTCAAGTTCTTACCTCTCCTCCCATGTTCCTGTTCCCTTAGGGTCTCTCCCACCCTGACTCTATCCTGTCCACTACTCCTCCTCCTCTTCACTGTCTCTTGCTCCTTGCTATGTAATGGGAAGCTGGACATTACCTGGAGCCCAAATGTAATTAGTCCCTGTTCTAGTTTTTGAATAAAAATTTATATTCCTTCTTTTTCTTAAACCAAATAAATTTTTTGTTCTGTGCTGGTGGAGGATCTGACTCAGATGTTGGACCCAAAGAAAATTTTTAAAGTTATCTTTCTAATAATTAAGGAAAATAAACAAATGGGCAAGTGTATTGATCTCAATTGATTTGGGGATGTGGGGAGGAAGGTCAATTGCTTCTCAGTAAGAAAAAGAAGTTCCTTACTTTTGCCTTAAATCACTTTGCATATTATTTTATTATTCTTTACTCAAAAGCCACACATTTGTAGACTTTGTAGAACAAACAAACAGAGAAAACCACAATCACTCTGCAATTATTGACCCAGGTGTCAAAAACCCCAGAGGCATTTTTGATCCCTTTTATTTCTTTCTACCACACAGCCTTCTTTTGTTTGCAAGTTCTTTTGGCTCTATTTCCAAAATATATTCTGTACCCTCCCATTTCCCTCCATTTCCAGGGCCACTACTCTTGCTTCCTAGATTTCTCCAAAAGCCTATTAAGGATTTTTCTGCTCCTTATCCTCCCTCAACAAATTTCCACATCTCTACAATAGGTAAAATAGGGTTGCTATGTTTAACAAATAAAATACACCTAGCTAAATTTTGATTTTGATTAACAATGAGTAAATTTTTACTATATAAAATGTTTATTTAAATAATTTTATTCCCCCCCAAATTATTTATTGTTTATCTAACATTCAAATTTAACCAAACATTCTGTATTTTATCTGGCAACTCTAAATTAGAATATTTTAAAATGTAGATCAGATCACATCAACCCACCAATGACTTCCCATTGCTTGCTAAATAAAAGCTGAGCAGCAGAACTTTCTGCCATAACCAGTCAAGGATTTCATGGTTTGAGTCCATCTTCCTTTCTGGCCTCAGCCATACCATTTTCTTTCTCTTCGTTTTACTCTCACACTGACTATCTCTTATTTCTAGACCCAGTCATGTCCATTAGATGTGCCATTCCTTCAGTTTAGAATTCTCTTCCCCACATCTGTACCTGGCTGGCTCCTTCCTGTCCATCAGGTCTCAGTTCATTTGTCTCTTCTTTAGTGGGAACTTCTTTGTTGACCAATCCAAAATAGCTCCCTCATGGAACTTTTAATAAAAAACAAAACTGTAAAATAAAAAGGTTTGTTCTGTTTGTTCTGAGGCAATATGAGTGATCAAGGCCTGAGTAACGTAGCCTCAAGAGGTCCTAAGAAACTATTCCCAAAGCAGGCAGGTTACAGTTTGATTTTATATACTTTGGGGAAACAGGAATTTCAAGCAAGATTTTAAATCAATTACATGGAAGGTATACACTGGTTTGGGCTAAAAGGATGGAAGTTCTTCACATGGGGGCTTATAAGCCTTAGGTGGATTTAGAGATTCTTTAATTTATAAAGCTTTGTTTAAAAGCTTAGAGAAAGGAATGTTTTTGGTTTTTTGGGTTTTGGGGGTTTTTTGGTAGAGACAGAGTCTCACTTTATTGCCCTTGGTAGAGTGCTATGGCATCACACAGCTCACAGCAACCTCCAACTCCTGGAGGTTCTTCTACTTCTCTTGCCTCAGCCTCCCAAGTAGCTGGGACTACAGGCGCCCAGCACAATGCCTGGCTAAGAAAGGAATGTTTTAAGTTAAGACAGAGATATCTGCTGATCATAGCACAAATCTCAAAATGCCAACTCAAGATGACCTGTTATGCAAATTGATGGCCTGTAGGCAGGACAACCTTTGCCTTGCATGGACTGAGGTCCTATTTATAATTTAGGGTCTATTGCCATAAGGAGTCGGTTTTGTCAGTCTTAAGGCTTCTGGTTTACATTAATACTGGTCATGTGTTCTGACTAAACTCCAAAAGTGAGAAAGTATAACAAGGTGTGTCCAACCTCCTTTCCCCTCATGGCCGGGAACTCAGTTTTAAGGGTTTTCTGGGGGAGGCCTGTTCAATTGGTGGGGGGCTTGGGATTTTAGTTTTAGCCTTTGTCTCATACTGATAGGGTACAAAATGCAATGAGTGTTGCACTGGGATAAGAAAAGAATTTCTCTAGATAACAATTAGAATATAAAAGTATAAGTTTATTTTTATCTTTTAGAGGAGAGGAGTGACAGAAGGGAAGAGAGTAGGGAAAAAGCGAAAGAAGAGAACAGGGAGATGATGTGGCATCCCCTTAAAAAGAAAGGAAAGAATGCTCCCGAGTTGAGGCCAAATAGTCTGCCGAATTAGAGTGGGGACCAAATTCACAAGGTATTGAGAACATGAATGTTGTATCCATTTTTCCGCCAGCAAGGTTGAAAACACATGTTTTCAGGTGTTTCCAATCCTGAGGCATAATGTTTATACTCTATTATTCATCCTGGACACTTGGGAACTCTTGAGACCCTCAAGGAACAAATTCTAAAAGATAAACTAGTGAATGTAAAGAGAATTTACATTTCCTTTGTGCGTGCAGACTCCTCAGGCTTGTGAAAAGGGAAGAGGGGGGCAGGTACTGCTAGCAAGAAAGAGAAAGCAGGCAGAGAGAAACAGATTGATTTTAGTTCTTACTGGAAAACCGTGAGTTGATTTTTCTATTATTTCACTATAAAGACCAACCAACCTGACAATCACTTTGTTTTATTTTCTTCCTGACACATATCCCATACTGAGATTCTGTTGCTTATCAGTCTCCTTCTGTGAGTGCCATAAGATCAAGAATAACCTTTAGCTTACTACATTCCTAGTATATTGGATAGAGTCTGGTATACAATAGGTTTTTAATAAGTACTAGCCAAACAAATGACTCTACACATCTAGTTGAGCAAAGAGGTAGGGTCTTTTTAGCTTGTAGCGCCACTCTGTTAATCCAAGTCACTAGTTAAACTACTATCTCTATCATAACAGGCAGACACACCATCTCAGAGAGGATGAGAAATGCTGCATTATTGCTTGTTCAATTATATTTTGTAATTTTAAAACTCAACTGTCTATACTGATGGGATAAGAATAAAATTTCTGGACGGTACCTATGACTCAAGGAATAGGAGGCCAGCCCCATATACCCGGAGATGGTGGTTCAAACCCTGCCCTGGCCAAAAACTGCAAGAAAAAAAAAAAAAGAATAAAATTTCCATGATCCATTATTCAGTGAAAAAAGAAAATTACAGAATGGTATACATACTATGACCCTCATAATAGTCATAGCATAATAAATATTTATTGAATGAATCATGTTTCTCTAAAAATATCTATATACAAATGTCTGAAAAATGGCCAGGAAAAATAAACACACAGATGTAAAAAACAAAAAGTAGTTATACTTAAAATAAGATTTTAAGTAACACTTTTTATTTTGATTATATTTTCTTTAAAATTTTATACTATGAGAATATAATCATAATCATTTTTATAATCAGAAAATACAATAAAGAATTTATATTTTTAAAATGAAAGAATTTACCAACAAAAAAATTAATATTTTATATGAAGCGTATCAAAGGATGTAAACTAATGGTTGACAGAAAGGAACCAAAAATGGCTTGCAAATATGTGAAGATATTATGCTCATTCTCAGAAAAATACAAAGTAAAACTACTCTGAGATTCTGTTTCCATGCTATATGTTTAACAAAAATCCAAAAGCTCAAGAATACCCTCTATTGGCAAGGCATAGGGGAAAACAGAAACTTATAGACTGCCATTGGAAGTTATGAAGTGATACAACCTACATGAAGGTCAATTGGGTAATACTTATCAAAATTTCTGTTGCACCAACCAGGGGCTGTTGTCAGTCTTTGTCTCACTCATGAGGTAGGAATGGTTTTTACATTTTGAAATGGTTGAAGCAAAAAATCAAAAGAATACTGTTGTAACACATGAACTTTAGATGAAATTCAAACTTTTGTCACCGTAAAGTTTTACTGAAACACAGCCATGCTCATTTACATATTGTCTATGGCTGTTTTCTTACTACTATGGCAAAGTTGAGAGCTGAGACACAGACCAGACAGCCAGTAAAACTAAAGTATTTACTATCTGGACCTTTACAGAAAACATCTGCCAGTCCACTTTTAGCAGAAAATTTTATTGGTTTTTTTTGTTTGTTTGTTTTTTGGTTTTTTTGAGATAGAGTCTCACTCTATTGCTCAGGGTAGAGGACCCTTGCATTATAGTTCACAGCAACCTCAAACTCCAAGGCTCAAGTGATCATCCTGCCTCAGCCTCCTGAAAAGCTGGGAATACAGGCGTCCATCACACACTTAACTTTTCTATTTTTAGTAGAGATGAGGGTCTTGCTTTTGCTCTGGCTGGTCTCAAACTTTTGATCTCAACCAATCCACCTACCTCGTCCTCCCAGAATGCTAGGATTATAGGCATGAGCTACAGTGTCCAAACTTTTGACCACTAATTATACTTTGAGGAATTCATTTTATATTCTTGGACATGTACAAAATGAACTACTCAGCATTGTTTATAAAGCATATAAAAACCAAAATGTCCACTGTAGGATACTTTATAAATTATAGTACATCCACACCATAGCATAGTAGTGGGTGTCAAAAAGGATAAAGATGTGTTTTAGGTACTGATGGAGAAAGATAGCCAAGACAAACTGTTAGGTGAAGAAACTGTCCATATTGTCAAATTCTTCCACACTGAACAATTCTGAGGTCACTGTTCTCATTGTATCTATGCACACGGCACATCCTGGAGTTCAGCAGCTGCCTTGGTAACTATGCCTTTGCTGGATAAATAAAAGGAGACTATATACTCACATGTGCTTACATCAGTACACACACCCTTTCTTTCCTCTTTGAATGTTATGTGAGAAGCTAATGATGCTTGTCTCTCGGACAGGTAGGAGCTGGACTAATTGGCACAGAAGTAGAGGGAGGCTTTTGACTATATCCTTTTTGAGTAGCCTTTTGATATTTAAGACATTGAAGGAATGTATAGTCTATTCAAATGTTTTTAAAAAACAAAAAGTATATATAATTCCAGGGGGAGGCCATTCGTCTTATTCATCAGTCTGGACAGAGGTGAAGGCAGCTGCTGGCCAGCCAGCCAAGTGCTGTCCTGCGGCTGTTCCTTCTTTCTAGCCCACATACTGATTGTCTGTTCTCACCCCTCTCCCTCCTACACATTTCACCCCCAACTTCACACACACCTCTCCACCCTGTCCTTCTCTCACCTGCCATGTGCCTTGTGCTTTCTGAAACTCCTGCTTTATAGGGAGAAGGTCATCTTAGTGCTAACCTAAGGCTTATCCCTTGCCTGTCTGTCTTGGTCCCATGGTTAGTCTGGTGCTCAGTCTCCTTGAAGGTCCCTCATTCCTGCTGCCTCCTCTATCCAGTCCTCACCGCCTCTCTGGCCCCCTCTTCCCCTGAGCAGTGAGAGGGCTGGGCAGTGAATGAGGGCTGGGTTGCCTCATTCCTTGGGACAGATTCTAGGTTGCCAAGACACAGATGTCTTCCTTTCTCTTTCATCTTTTTGGACTCTAGGACATCCATCCACAGTGTCCTCTTCCAGTCAAGAATACTATATCCTCCTGTCTGCCCAGGCCACCTCCACATATCTTCACAGTGTTCTTTCCTGTCACCAGGAAGCCTACCCCACCAACCTCCAGAACCCCACATGTTCTCCTTCCCTACGATTCCATAGCCTCCACCTTCACCATCAGAGAAGCAGCACCTCACATCCTGGGCCTTCTCCTTCTAAAGCCCCTCAGAGGGACCCCCCCACTTCTGAAATCCACACTGCAGGCTTCCCTCCCTCATACAACAGCTCTTAGATGCCTGCTCTCTTTGCCGCAGTCCTCTCTGATCTTTGCAGTAAAGCTGCCTAGTGCCTTAGTCCCCTTTGTCTAGCCTCCAGGTCAGCCAGCCACACCCAGGCCCAAATCCTCCCCCTCTGGCATTTCTTCACCACTATCCACCCCACCTCCCTGCCCCAACCCAATGCCTTTTATCCTTCTGTGGTGGAAGCTACAGAACAGGCCTATTCTGGGGTCCTACTGTTTGATTTCAGTCTGTAATATGCTGTGGCTTATCAATCTTTTACTCTTCTTTTTGTTATATTCCCAGGTATCACCCAAATGGTTATTTCATCCCTTCCTTTTCCTTTAACTCTGGTGAAGTAGTACCCAAACTTTGCACTGTAGTATCTCCTGGTGAGCTTTAAAAATCTTGATGCACAGGTTGCCCTCCATACCAACTACTAGAACGTTGGAATTCAGATGATTCCTCATGTTCAGCCAAGTTTAGAACTACCGATATAGTGTTCCGCATTCCCCCTGGCTCTTAAGCGGGTCATAGGTGTTGAGGAACGAGATTATCCAAGTCAGTTGACCGAGTTTACCTCTCAGAGATGAGTGCTAAGATCATCTCTGTCAACTCAACTGTTCTGTCCATGAAATTCTTTTGTAGGAAGGAAAGGCTATAAACCAATAAATAACTTCCCTTTTTGCTTTCATTTAAGTAAACAGTTTGCTCTTCTGAGCAAACAGCTCTCTTCTCAAGACAACAGATTGTTTACCTGTGCTACAGGTCACTTGTCAGACATTACCCACCATGCCATGTCCACCAATACTAAACTATCATGTATGGAACTTTGAACAATCCCAATTGGATAACCCTTTAATAGACCTACCTATACCACTTGCGCCCAGACCTCCAAACCCTACAAATATATTCCCCTTGATTTTGCTTGATTAATAGGTTTTTCTGTGATTCTTTAGGGATTTGGCTTTTGATAATATAACTTCACTGATCCATATTTCATAACTCTAGGCTAGGATTCTGACCTCAGTTGTATGAATCCCATTCTTTCCTTACCCCCCAGCCATTCTCTCCTTTGGAAACAGATGTGCTAAGATTTGCCCAAATTGACCAGATCTTCATTTGAACCTGCTACGTCTTCTCACTGTAGGTCAGTGTTTTTCAACTTTTTAAAATCTCATAGCACACTGTAACCTATTGTGAAACTTCCATGGTGCACTTAAATTATGTTGACCAACAAAAAAAGAGCAAAAAAAAAAGATATACTTATTGTGCCTTGAACTTCTTTCAAAAATAATTTAATTAATGGTCCTTAACAATTTTGAGGCACACCTAAGGTCCTCTCACCACACGTTAGCGTCCCATGGCACACTGGTTGAAAATCACTGCTATAGGTCCACAGTTCTTTTCTGTCCAAATCCTCACCTTCCTGAGCAGTCACATCTCTCCTAGCTCTCTTCTTCTGACTTACCACATGTCTGAACTTACTAATGACCACTTAACTGCTAGCTTTGATAGTCTTTCATCAGAGTTCCTTTTGATGACCCTACTAGGACGTGACACTGTTACTTCATCTCTCTCTCTCTCTCTTTTTTTTTTTTTGTGGTTTCCATGACATGTCACTTTCCCAGCATATGATGTCACTCTGATTTTCTCACTTTCTGTCTCTTTCCTGCTGTTTCTAGTTCCTCTTTCCTGCCTCCCTGTGAGTGTCCCCCCATACTACAATCTACTCACACTCCCTCCTTGAAGGCATTCATTCCCACAGCTTTAATTCTCAGCTCAAGGGACATCATCTATGTCAGCAATTCAACTACAGGATGGAACAGGAGCTTCACAGGCAAACACCCTTGGATTCATTTAGAAGTACCTAGTGGTTTCCAGGGGGTGCTCATCAGATCAGAGGGCATTGTTGGTGGGACTTGGATGTGAGCAGGGTAGGACTGCCCATAACCTAGAGTGGGTGCTGCCCCTCTGCCTCCGTTCCCATGATTATCAATCTATCCCAGCAGTATTGCCTACAGGACACCAGCCTAAGGTCTCTGGCCAACCTCAACATAATTGGAGTGGAGTTTTCAAAAGGAAATGGGAAATGCCGTCGCTCTCACCTTCCCAAATGCTGTTGTAGGAGACACGAGTGATCTTTCTGCAGTGACTATCTTGTCCTGATGTCACATCTTAGGAACTGAATTAGAGATGGAGGAGGAATTCTTCAGGCCCTGTTTGTGTGTTATCCTTGAGATAGATCTAGAGACATTCAGAACTGCCTTTGGGCAAGTCATAGGTATGTTTCATACATTCATGCAGTAATTATTGTCCAATAAATATGCTGAAAACAATTTTTTGAGCAGTCACTGTACTAAGTGCTGGTGATACAAACATCAATAAAATCTATCCCCTGTCTCCTAATACCTCACCCTCTGGGACCCATAAAACCCCATGTTAAACTAAGTGGAACCTAGAGTTAGGCATTAAGAGAGAGAAGTACAAAGAAGGATCATATTTGTAATAGTATTTAATGCTTCACAGTGTTTCCACATTCATTATCTCATTTAATAGTCATAACAGCCCAATGAAGACAGAGAAGACAGTATTGATTCAATTTTACAGAAAAGGAGATATCAAGGCATAAAAAGGTCACACCTAAATTCACATATGTGGTAGCTGGCACATGGCTGAGAGCTGGGGCAGGAACCCAGGTGGCCACGTGCAATTCCCTGCTTTTTCCACTACTTCCTGCCACTTTCCTACTTTAGGTTCCTTGTCTGTATAAAGAAGGTGCTAGATTGTCTGTCTTTTTATGGTTCCTTCATCTATAAGAATCTCTGACTCTATAACAAGGTCCCTTCTCCAGAAAGCTCCCAGTCCAGGAGGGACACATAGACCAAACTCTAACATTGCTCCTCTGCCTAGTTCACAGGATATTTGTCACAATTACATCATTATATATTGCACTAAATCCATCGAAAGCATTTTGTGGTTCAGTAAAACCCGATGCAATCTTAGCACACTGTATGTACCACTTTATAGAAGGTATTTTTCTAGATTCTTATTAGTTTCCCAAGCACCTCCTCCCCCAGGAGACTTCAGGGTCCGAGAGCATGTTGTGCCCCCAACACTAACAAGTGGGCTAAAAACTCCGATTGTTGAGAAAATAAAGAATGAGATGTGGCAGGTTGAGAGGGAGGTAGCTGGATTCCTGTTCTTTTTACTTCAATGCACATTTCTGTGTCTCTCAAAGTACCCAGCGCAGTTATAGAAGTTCATGGTGGAAGTTCAACAACTATTTATAAGATAAAGAGGTGGGGCCAGGGTGGAGGGAGAAAGAGGAGGATCAAGAGAAAGGAAAAGGAAAAGAAAGGAGGGGGGAAGAAGGAAATAGACCCTCAGCATTCATAAAACACTCTTCACATGGGTGTGAGTGCCAAGATGTAATTTTTCTTGGCATTCTTGTACTCTCTCAGTATCCCAACTAACTGCAGCAGTAGTGTCATGGGAGAGGATGCCTCAGAGCTCCTGGGACAGCATCGTGTTCCGGAAATCATACTGGAGCCCCAGCAGTGGCAGTGGCACAGCACTAGCTGCCTCAACATTCCTTTGGAAAAGCGGGAGCTTTGCTGTGTGTTGTTTTAGGCTGCGGAAGCATTATTAGAAGGCAGCACCCCCCTTCCTCCCCCTGCCCACCTCCCAGCGCTGGCTTGTGGACAGTGAAGTCAATGTAGTCTGTGTCTCTTAAGAAATGTGGGACAAGAGGCTGGTCATGGAGTTCTGTCAGCATGACAGCGGAGGTGCGTCAGTGGGCTCAGTGACAGGTGGTGAGGCCAGGGCCTGGGGAATCACTTACAGTCACAGAGGTTCCTCTCTCCAGCCGTTGTCCCCTGATGGGAATGAGGGAACTGGCAGCCACACCACCAACCAGAGACTGGACACAGTGACTAGTGCAATTTGCATGAATTTCCTTCTGTAAATAACTACAGAGTAAGTCAGTATCCCCGGGAGAAATTTGTTTATTGGCTGCCTTATTAATTTTTTTAAGAGTCTCTTAAAGGCATTTCTCTTGGTCCGACATGCAATTGCTCAAGCTTGTATTATTCTTTTAATTCTCAAGTTCCGCCATTCAACAATTAGGAAGGAGCCAAATTTGAATCTGGGAACAAGAGCAAGCACAAGGACAATGATAGTGGGCCTGTGGAGAGAGAAGGATGCCACCCACGTATGGGAGCATGTGTAAGTGGGCTTCAGTGGCAACACTGGGCGATTTGCTGCTGGTAGAGTTGGGGTGGCTACAACTGGAAAAAACTGGAAACTGTAGGTGCCTCTTGTCTGAAATATGTGCACTGATTGTAAATTCTCCCCACATGGCAAGTGTGTGCTGGTCAACTGGCTCCTTAAAAAGAAAGAAAAAAATGGTACATGTCAAATCTATTAAGAGTAGAGTATAGGCTCGGCGCCTATGGCTCAGCGGGCTAAGGCGCCAGCCACGTACACCTGAGCTGGCGGGTTCGAATCCAGCCTGGGCCTGCCACACAACAATGACGGCTGCAACCAAAACAAAAATAGCTGGGCTTTATGGCAGGCGCCTGTAGTCCCAGCTACTTGGGAGGCCGAGGCAGGAGACTCGCTTGAGCCCAGGAATTGGAGGTTGCTGTGAGCTGTAATGCCACGACACTCCACCCAGGGCGACAGCTTGAGGCTCTGGCTCAAAAAAAAAAAAAAAAAAGAGTAGAGTATAAATGTCTTAACAAAATAATTAATTAATGAGGTAAAGGCTATGTTAACCAGTCTGATGTAAGCATCACAAATTGCATATAAAATCAGCACGTTGTACCACAAAAATGCATTAATATACACAGTTATGGTTTAATTTTAAAAAAGGAAAAAAAGAAAACTAAGTCCTGGTCTATAATATCACCCAATTTTCATGGTATAAATATTTCCACTATGGCCAACTCCCAGTTACCAAGGAAAAATATTCCTGAATATTTAATAGCTCCACTTGCCACTTCCACACTTTGTTTCTGCCACTTATTGGATGTTTGCCCCTTGACAAGTCTCTTAATTTCCTCAAACTTCAGTTCTCTCTTTTGAAAACTAGGAGCTCACATGATGTAGATAACTCTGTTTGGAGTCTTAGTCCAGCCTACATATTCTTCTCTGAGGATCGCTCCCTGCATCCTGCTCCCCATTGGTGCCAGCGTTTGGCCCCCTCTTTGGCCTGGTTGTTCAACTTCATCTCTAAGCTGGGAGATAACCTCAACTGCTCTGAGTAAAATTTGGCAATTTGTAAATTGCAAGCAACAGAGCTTTAAATCAGTTATAAATGATTCTTAAGACCTTTTGAGCTCTGATAATACACTATGGTTCTCCAAGTGTGGTCCGCTAAATAGCAGTATCAACTTCCCTCGGGATTTGTTAGACATGCCAATTCTCAGCGCCCTCCCCAGACCTATTGAATCAGAAACGCCAAGGATGGGCTGAAGCAGTGTGTATTTAGCTTGCCATGTGGTTTTGAAGTATTCTTACTTTCAAGAACTGCTGCATTACGCTTATGAGGATGGTGCGTTTTATTGAAAAAAGTCATTTTCAGACTGATGGTGTTTCCTCTTCTGATTAATTTAGATGAAGGCCAAAAGATGATGTTTTGTTGGTTAAAAAATTTAATTTTTAGAAATGAAATATATTACTCTTATAACTTAAAATAAAAAAAAATCTTTTTCCCTTTTTTTTTAATATTGGTTTCAGTGGACCAAGAGTAACATTTCAGTGACTAGCTTAAATGAATGTAAGGAGAAGAAAAGGGCAGAATGAAAACACTGCCAACAAATAAACAGAAGTGAAAAATATGCACCAGGCATTTTCAAGACAGTGCAGGCCAGAAGGAAATACAGAAGAGAGAACCAGATGATGTCTGACTTTGCACTGGAAATGATTTCACAAAATGTTAAACATTGCATTGACTAATAATTGCTGGCATCAGAAACATATGAAACAAGAAACTTGGACTAAACTTCATCCTGACATATGTCCAAAGCACATAAGATTTAGAGAGAAGTGGTTAGATAGGAATTTTCACTACAACATCACCTTAAATGGGCAGTTTAGGTGGATAGGGCTCATTGGCAAGCTGGTTGGCTGAAACGGCAATTTTTTTTTTCCCTATAGGAAGTCATACTGTTGGAGAGTAGATTTCAGGGTAAGCAATGAAATCTTTAAAGGAAGTGAACTGGAGGGTGGATACTCCTGAGGGGCCTGGGACCGATGGAGCCTCGGGGTGTGAGCCACCCCGTAAGAGTTCCCTCACCAGCCCCTAGAAGGCAGCCCGTAAGTTGGGGTTAGAGAGAGGGGTAAGGCAGAGGATCAGGAATTGGGAAAGGATAGGCTCCTCTTGTGGAGGGAATGGAAGGGCTCCAAAAGGGAGTTTCTTTGCAGAAATGTCAACAGCAGGAGACCTGAGAGTGAGAGGAGCTTCTGCAACTGAGTGACTGTGCTAGGAACTCAAAACTGTTTTTCTCTGTATCTCTGTGCTTAATTAAACGCATACTTCACTTCTGGTTGCAAAATGTGGGAGGTTATTCCACGTGGAACATTTCTCCAATTCTCTGCAGATACCAATTGGGTGTCCTATAATTCAGTTCTGATGCTAATTAGCACAGACCCCACTAGTTAAGGGTTCGATCCCACCAAACTCCCACCACCCACTTTAGGCAGCAGTAGCAAGTCCCAGGGTATGACCTGTACTTAACCAATAGGCTCTAAATCAAGCGTTCCCTTGACGCCCCCCCTCCTCAGGTTCAATTATTTACTAGAATAGCTCACAGACCTCAGGGAAACACATGTTTGCTTGTTTATTATGAAGGCTGCAGATAAGGAGAAAGAGCACAGGAGCTTTTGTCCATGGAGTTGGGAGTGTGCCAGCCTCCCAGCACATGAATACGTTCTTGTTCACCAGTCCAGAAGCTGTCTGAACCCTGTTCTTTTGGGTGTTTAGTGGAGGCTTTATTCCACAAGCGAGATTAATTGAAACCATTGGCCATTAGTGATTAACTCAACCTCAGCCCCTCCCTAGATGTCAGAGATTGAGGCCGAAAGCTTCACCCCCTATTCACTAGATTGGTTGCCCTGCCACCTAGTCCCCATGCTAGGTTATCCAAGAGCCTACAGCTGTGAGTCCCCTCATTAGCATACAAAAAGATACACGTCTGAGATTATAGGGATTTTTAAGAGCTGTGTGCCAGGAAATAGAGCCAAATATGTATTTCTTATTATAAGTTACAATATCACAGTGACCAAATGTGAATGTTATTAGCAAGTTGGGTAATCAAATTAGGGAACTACTACTATCTGCCATCAGCTGCTGCACCACACCCTGCTGTGAGGTAGACATCTGAAGCAAATTGGAATAGCACAGTGGTTAGGCTAGCTACTATCTCTGCTGTCAGGAGGATCCAGGCTGAAATTCCAGTTCTACCAGTTACCTCCTGTGTGACCTTGGGCTAGTTATAGGAACATGCTGTGTCTTAGTTTCCTCATCTGTAAAATGGAGATAATAAGATAACATAATAAAAAACATACAGTAGAACCTCCATAGTTGACCATCTCCCCACATTGACCACCTACTTAAGTTGACCTAATTTTCAGGACTGGATCTATAAGTTCTAGTTCCTTATGTTGGCCCCCTCTCTATGTTGACCAGTTTGTTATAGTCCCCTAGGTGGTCGATTTAGAAAGGTTCCACTGTATTTGGTATCTGCTACTGATTCCTGAGCAAAATGTGCTAGGCACACCTTTTGTTCTAATATTTGGTCTTTGACCTTGGTGCCTGACACAAAGGAATTTTCTTAGTGATAGGAGGATCTTTTGTTCTAATAAGGGAACTCTTGATGGACTCTTGGAAGAGGACTGGTCACCAGAAAGATCAAGCCATGACTAGAAGATTGAAATTTTCAGCTACACTTTTTAACTTCCAGGGAGGGAACAGGACCTAGAAATTGACTTAATAATTGATCATGCCTATGGGATGAAACCTACATAAAAAATCCCTGAAATATGGGATTCAGAGAGCTTTTGGGTTAGGGGTCATGACTACATGTTGTGAGTGTTCTGTGACCCAACTCCATGGGGAGAGAAGCTCTTGAACTCAGGTCCCTTTGGGCCTCACCCTGTGTACTTCTTCATCTGGCTGCTCATCTCCATCCTTTATCACATCCCTTTTTATGTAATAAACTGGTAATAGTAAGTGTTCCCCTGGGTTCTGTGGGCTATCCTAGCAAATAATTGAACCAAGTTGGGGATTGTGGGAACTCTGATTTGTAGCCAACCAGAAATATAGATGACACCTGTGACTTGTGGTTGACATCTGTAGGGGGTGGACAGTCTTGTGGATGAGCCATTAATTGGTGAGGGCTGAGCTAACTCTTATGTCAGAGTTGAACAGTTTGTTTTGTCTATACAATAATAATAGTGTTTACTTGACAAAGGTGTTTTGAGAAATCAATGGTGAACATTTAATATATATTAGATATTGTTATTTGCAGTTAGTCTCTGAGATACCTTTAGTTAAGTGATTCTCGTTCTTTTTGGATCAGAGTTTAGAGAGGTCAATTAGCTCACACACATGTGCAAAGAGGGCTTCAGGGATTGTGGAAACTGCATCTACTTTCTTTTGTTAGATGGTGGCCCACATCTCTGAATCTTCACAAAAAATTCTACCAGAAGCATATTTGCAGGAATTTAGAATCCTAGAGAAAATAAACTGGGAAAATTTCCATAATAACTTATAATGCAGAGAGACATGACTATTATAGTACTTATTTACTGAACAGTATGACAGCTGTTTGAAGGAAATAGGAATTCAAAGCAAAACAAGCCCTGCTTAATGACATGGGGAAACATCCTGAACATATTCAGTGGTGTGCCTAGCACTTCTGACAGCCTTGAGCACTTAACATATGAGTATGTTGCACTGAGTAATTACTGATAACACACTGTCCTGGGCTTCCAGAATGATTTGAAATGCCTGCAGGGTTACCGCTGTTTGACTCCAACATGTGATCTCCCCAGCTCCTTGTGGTGTGTGAGCAAAGCCACCTTGGTTAGTGGAGTGCAAATGGCTGAGGCCAAAAAGTTCACACTGGCTTCTGGCACACCAAAAAAGAACTGAGGAGCTGAAGGTAGCTGTGACATGCCCTTTATTCATCTCATGGGTCAGAGAGCAGACCTGGGGACATCCACCTTCATTCAGCTATAGAGGGTGAGCTAGTACAGGCAGCTTCCTTCCCTCCCACACTGAAAACCTTGCCACCTTATAGTAGCCAGAACACAGTGGCTCCAAATGAAGCACTAGTGACAATTACTTAGAAACACATGGCACCTGCCAGCTTAATCATAGTTATTCAAAACAATCAGGCATCTCACAGCCTTTAGGCCAGACACCTGTGACCTTCAGGTAAGAAAGCCTACATCTTCCTCACAGTTAGCATGTGTCAGTCCCTGGGAACTTCTGGCTTCCAGCAGAGACTTGGGTAGCTTCTAATGGTACTTCCTGTGCTCATTACAAATGACTCCATCCCAATAACAAACCCTTAAAGTCCAAGTTTTACAGAGTAAAGAAGCAAACTTCAGAAGAACAAGAACCCTTTATCACATGGAATTTAAGAGCTCACTCACTCTTTTCTCTGTGTCCTGGGTAAGCAGAAATCTGGGTCACTGCATGAGTCCCCCAAGGGGGATCAGGACGGTAGATTCATACAGGAAGTATAATGAAGTAATAAAAGAAGAATCTGGGATATGACTTAGAGGTTGGGCTAACAAGATCTGCAAATGGATTAGATGTGGCATTTGAGAAAAAGAAAAGATCAAGGATGACTCCAAGATTTTTGATCTGATTAAGTTGAAGATTTTTTCCTGAGGTAGGATGCAGAGTGAGGAGTATAATTTATGAGAGAGGAAATGAAGGATTTGGTTAAGACCCTCTCCTGGTGTCCTACTGCTGTGTAACAAACCATCCCAATACTTAATGACTTAAGGATAGAACTCATTATCTTTCCTGTTTCTGAATGTTGACTGGGCTCAGCTGGGTGATTCATGGTTGTTTTTCTCTTGCAGTTGCAATGGGCTTGCTCATATGGCTGGCATCTACTGCTGGCTGTTGGCTGGGTGCTCAGCTGGGGCTGTCTGCACAGCACAACACATGCTGCTTGGCCTTCCTACAGCAGGGCAGCTGAGTCCCAAGAGGGAGAGTCTGGTGGAGGGTTCAAACATTCTCATGGCCTAGCCTCACAAGGGCCCACAGTTACTTGTGCTGTATTTTACTGGTCAAGCAGATCATGGAGGCCAGTCTGCATTCAGGAAAAGCAGAGTAAGGTTTCATCTCTGGAAGTGGGGAACAGGAAGGGAAGGTACTTTTACAGCTATCTTTGAACACCATCTACCACTGACCCTGTCAGTTAGAAATATACATTGATATTCAAGTCCAGAAGTCAATGACTTCTGGAGAGATTGGTGTGAAAACTGGGCAGGAAATTTCTCCCTAGGGATTTTTATTTAGAATATTAGACCTGGTGCTGTTAAATTAGAAACTAAATTGTCTTTTTGTGTGTATGTGTGTATTTTAAATGAACTAGTTGGAGCTAGGTGGCATTTGAGAAAAAGATCAAGGATAAAGTTATTCTGTTGGATATGTCTGTGGTAGCTAACAAATGAAGTATGTATTTTAATCATAATTACTATGTATTATTTCCATAATGCCTGATTTTAAACAGGTACTACAGACAAATGTTCACCATTATTTAATATTTATTATTTCCCATAATGCCTGATTTTAAACATGTATTACAGAGAAATGTTCACCATTATTATTACTTTATATATATATAAATACATGTAAATGTATATATACATATGTGTATATATGTATATTTATATATATATATATATATAGAGAGCGAGAGGGGTGTTTTTTTTTGGGGGGGGGTTCTTCATTCATGTTCTTTCTAAACCAGGTAGATGCCCTGTGCTAGACCTCTGTGATGCACTATTCTGACCCTGTTCACATTGGGTTAATAGTTTTTAACGTTGTGTAACAGTTCAGATGACCCAAATATTAATGTGTGCACCATTTCTCAACCTGGAGTCTTCTGACATATTCTCTGAGTTCACAAAGTCTATACGAATTGAAAATGTTTGTATTTTCCTATTTGTAATAATATTAAAGTAATAAAAACACATTCTAGAATTCTCTGGACCACCTCTTTTTTTTTTGTAGTATTTACTCCATGAGGCTACTTCAGAGGGGTGTTTGCATTGAACATATGGTCAGGCTAGTGTCTAGGAAAGCAGATTCCATGACAACATACACACTGAGGTTTTGTGGTCATTCCAGAGAGAGAAGCAGTAGAGAACGAATGGCCTGCAGCAATGCCACCTGAAGCTAAAAGGAGCAGAGCAGAGCCGGCCATCCCCACAAATTGACAAGGTCAATGGCTTTGCAGTGGAATCCTGTTTATGTATACACAAATTAGCAACTGGTGAGTCATAAATGTAGCAGGAAAAACAAAGAACGTTTTTGTTAAACAGTATTTGTAAATTTCAATGTTGTATTTTGGAGTGTGCTAATTGCCCAGTGGAGATAATGGCTCTGTTGTTAAAAGAAAGCTTATTTTTAAAAAAGAAAAGCAATACCCACACCTTTTGGGGGCAAAACACGATTTTAAGAGGGACTTTACCCAACAAATGCAACCAGTGTAACATGGTTTCTTGTACCCTCAATGAATCCCCAACAATAAAAAAAAAGAGGAAAACACAGCCTTTTCCTGATGACCAGATGGCCAAGCAAATTTAATCACTTCAAGCACTCCATACTTCCTTTCCACTACCCTTCATGGTGGGGGAAATCAAGAAGGAACCTTTTCATTTTTCCCAGATGTCAAGCTCTCTTGAGAACTTTCCCAACTATTACAAAAAACAGATATGCTGTTTGCTGTAAGTTTGACCGGGGGTGGAGTAACAAATCAGATATGTAGGAGCAATGGAGATGAAGAAAGCAAATATTTCTTTCAGGTATAAAGTAATTCCTTCAGAGGAGAAAAACAGTATATAAGTAAAATAAATATGTCAAAATTATATTATTCTTGATTAGCATTTATTCAACAAGAATGCCATTTACATTTATTCTGAGTTATCTGGGATAGTTTTTGGAATTAACATTTCCAAAACATTTCCTTCAAATTCATATCTGGTACTCCAGAAAATAAAGTAAGGAAATTCTAATTGTAATGTAGGGCAATGTGTATAAACTCTTACCCCAAATCAAATTATATACCCTAAATACTGTGGACTGTTTCAGCTAATAAAGGCTTGTCATGACAAAAAAAAAAAAAAAGAAAAAGAAAAGCAATAATTGTAACAATGATTCAAATGATGGCCCAAATTTGCAACAATTAAAATTCAATCCATCAGTACCTTTTATCCTATTAAACCAAACATCAGGGAAGTTAGTGGCAGCAAATAACATTATTCATTACTCTGTATCTATCTATCTATCTATCTATCTATCTATCTATCTATCTATCGATAGATAGATAGATAGATAGATAGATTTGAGACAGTCTCACTATGTTGCCCTTGCAGCAACCGTGAACTCTTGGGCTTAAGTGATTTTCTTGCCTCAGCCTCCCCAGTAACTGGGAATATCGGCATTCGACACAATGCCTGGGCATTTTATGGTTGAAGTTGTCATTGTTGTTTAGCAGGCTGGGGCTGGGTTCGAACCCTCCAACCTCAGTGTATGTGGCTGGAGCCTTACTCACTGAGCTACAGGCGCCGAGCCTCCTCAGTATTAATATTGTTAATTTTCACTTTGTTGTTTTGGAACCTTAGTTCATATTTGAGTTATAAATGTGATGTTTTTATATTTGCATAAGAGAGATGTGTATAAGGCATTTATGCTTCATTTATCTTAGAGAAACATTATCTAAAGTGATTCAAGTCAACCCTGATTACAGTATTTTTCCTTTACAGGGTTACTTCATTACTCACCATTAAGAAACACAGACTTAATGAATAAGTTCCCAATAAACCAAAGAAACATTCTTAGCATAGGGCTAATAGAGGGTTGAACGACCCACTATAAGGGCCCATTTTTTTCTTCCCAGAGATGTTGATAGGCTTGTAGTTTTTCGCTGTGGTCATTTTACTATTTTTGAAGATTTACTTTTTTTTAATTGTTTTGCCTGTGTGGAACATAGGAGAAATTTAGGCACAGGCATCTCTACGTGTGTTTTATGGTTCTCTGGATGAAAATTGCTCGTTATGCTCCAATAATACCCATCTACTCTCAATTCTAAGAATATGCCAATCTCTTTCCTACCTCAGCATCTTTGTACTTGCCATGAGCACCTTCCCCTGGATTTTTGCAGCGCTCATCCTTTTTAATTGGTGGGTCTCTGCTTAAACATCCCTTCTTCGGAATGCCCTTCCATGACCATTCTGTGTAAAGGAGTTCCTCTTAGTACACCTACTCACTGCCTTTAATTTCATAATTAAAATATTCATGGCCTGCCCTCCTCACCATACTACAAGTTAACTGATGGCAGGCCCCACATCTGTCTTTTTGACCATTGTGTTCCCAGCATCCAGCACATTGTATGACACACAGTAGGAACTCAGGGTACATTGGTCATATTTGGAAATAGGATATTCCCTGCTTTGAGGACTTGGTGTATTCATAGAAATCATATCATCTAGGAAGCCATTGTGAAAGAATTGAGTACTTATTCAATGGTGAAAAACATTTAGTGAGTGAATTTAAGGAAACAGGAGAGAGGGTTAAGGGGTATTGATTGAGCTCAGTGGTGCAAAACACCCAAAGTGGGGACCAACTTCCCAATAGGGTATAGCTTTGCTATTCTAGCTACAAATATTCAATTATTCTCCTTATTCCCATGAGCAGCTTTTCCCTATGGTTTGATAAGGGGTGGGAGAGAAATAATGGTCCCTTAAGGCCTCGTTCTATTAGATAGTAGCCAGAATGAATGCCTTAGGAAGTATCCTTGCAAGTTGATAATCAGTTAATGGACTCAGTGATTAAAAGAATGACTAGTTTTGCAACTGATAGGATTTGAGAGTCCACAAAATAAGATAAATCTATTTGAGGCAGGTGGCTAATATTTGTCCAGTGAAGGAACTTGGGAGCACCAAGCAAGGCATCAGCCACTGTAACAGCTTTCCAGCAAAAAATGGCCACCAACAGTCCCTGTGTAGCTAGACTGCTCTCCAGCCGTGTTTCCCCTCTACATGATTCTAGGTTGGTCCTGTGATTTACTTTCATCAACAGAATGTAGAAGAAGTACCACCATGTGACTTCCTGTTCCTTTTGGTGAGCCAACTACTTCAATGTAAATACAACTTCTGAATGATGAGGAGACAGACAGAGAGAGTGCACTCATGCTGCACATGTGCCAAGGGAGGGAGGGAAGGAAAGAGGACCTTCCAGGAAAATGGAGCTCCCCCAGCCGTCAGCCAACACCAGTGCCCTAAGCTCGTGAGTGAGGCCATCTTCGATCATCTAACCTCAGAGAACACCACATGGGGCAGTGATGTGCCATCACCCTGGAGCCTTGTCTGAATTTCTGATCCACAGAAGCATGAAGAATAAAGCTTTTGGTTTTAAGCTACTACGTTTTAGGGTATATGTGTTTTTTTATATACAGTAAATAAGTGCCTGAGACACCAACAAGATTAGAATTTAAGTCCTACAAACTATTCTCCCATTTCTCCCCAATTTGGAACAAGCTGTCTCCCTCAAATAAAGAGATATCTTTCAATGATGTGAGCCTTAGAAAAACTGCCCATGTTTCTCCCAGATCAGATTTCTTGGCATTAGCAGAACAATCATGAGAAGTCACAGTTCAAAAACAAATCCTCCTAGGATTATCATTTCCCCCAAATCACCTGCTCCATTACAATTGTTTCTACTCAATGTGATGGCACTTCATGGAGGAGCTAGGGCTCCTAAAAGATGGTTTGCTCCATAACCTAATGTGAAACTGTATCACCACCACAGAGTTGGTCTAAAAATGTCTTTCCTAGCTGTGGCAATGCCTAAAGATAAAAACCTTTGAATGACAGCTGTTGCTCAAAGCAATGATCGATAGAATGGTCTATATTTGACAAACCTGGGAACTACCAGGCCACAGGCGTGCCTCCCAAAGCAACTCAGGGAAATACTGGAGACATCTCTCCCAAGAATTGCCGAGCTGCTGAGCAAGCAGGATATCCTCATTGTGTGTGTAGCAATTTCTCAATTGGAAATATGAAAATCAGGAACATTGCAAAAGGGAGGGCAAACACTGAAAGATTAATATCCCCTACGGTGTGAGAGGGAGACTTAAGCTACTTACTTTGGAGTGCCAACCACAGAATGGAAAGATATTTTGGTAGCCAAGTGTGGGAAGTTAACATTAACAAAATAAAACCATGGGGTTATAAAGCTAGGGATGTGCAGAAATTCATGAGTCTGATTTTCCTAAGCTTATTTTCTCTTTCAGAAGAAATTTTCCTTTATTGCTCCATGAAATATGAGTATGTGTGTTTACACTTTAAACTAAATCATGTTTTTCGTTAGGTTTTATTATTCCTAATTCACAGGAATTCCTAATTAATCCATGTATGCAACCCAATAATTCTTTTGTCTGCTGAACTTGATGGGACACTAAAATTGAAAATGAAACATTTACTTACAGCCTTTGTCTGGCACATGAGGACTTCTCCGGGAATAGTTGGGGTTATAAAACCATTCATGAATGAGAGTCCAAATTAATCCATCATCCCAGACAGCCAGTTCTACTCCATATGGAATCTATCTGCACATCTATCTACTCACGCATGTGATGAAGATGGGAATCAATACCATCCTTATGTTTCTCTGGAGTATTGTACCTGGCTTTGGATTGCTACGTAATATCATGAATGAAAAGGTTCAGCCTGACAGGTACTGCTCTGGATTGAATAATTTGCCATGATGTAGAAAGAAATGTATCCTTTTCTGGCAAGTATAAAAGTACAATATTAGTTTGTCATTGTTGCAAAAACCCATTGGTTGACATTCAGTAGGCATCCCCCGTCCTGGCATGTTCTCTGGACCCTATCCACAGATTTGGAGAAAATGATGCCAGATGTGGAGAAAATGATGCCAGATGTTACAGATCCTGCATTACAAAGTCTCATTGGAAGCTAGAGGAGCACTATTGGTTTTTCTTCAAATAAATCTAGAAAAGACAGCTTACCTTCTTTCCTAGCAAAGACAGTAGGAATTCCACCAAATCAGAGTTTCCTGGGACACGACCTTCTCTTGACAGGAATAGCTTAAGCTAGCTTTGGGGGTGGGAGTGAGAGGTGTCCTCATGACCTCTCCCCAGTCCCCAGCACTTCTCCTCATGGCACCTGGAGATTTTCACTTCTCTTTGTGACACTTTACTGAGGGACCACAAAGTAGACTTACTACTACTGAAAATTCCTATGGCCCGGGCAAGGGAGGTAGGCTGGCAGGAACACTAATTTGAATCCAAGCTGAGCACAGAGGATAGGGACAAAACAGGAACCCAGGAAATATATATTGATGGTTTGAAGGTTGAACATATGGAAGACAGGGATCTTGCTGTGATACTGGGGTGAAGCATCAGAGTGGATAGTGAGGCTGAGGAGCAGGGCATCTGAGATGGGGGTATGTTCCTGGGGAGTCATAGGGTGGAGTGACATATGACAAGGGCAGGGAAAAGTGCTGGGCATTCAAGGACAGGGACTTTCGGAGTTAGTAAAAGGATGCCCAGGGTTAATAGAAGGAGGATTTTTCAAGGGTGAGTATGGTCAGCCCCCTCTGCGGGAAGGAGGTGCAGGAGTGTCCTTCTGTTCCCAAGGTCTGTGGCTGGTCTAGAAGCACTTGTCCAGATATGAGCTCTTTGGTGGGCTTTTTCAGAATTTTTGACATCAGTGCACCCTGTTAACTATATGATATAGTGTATTACATTCTACAAATGCCTAGCTGATAAATGCAATTCATGGGCTGTTTTCTTTTTTTTTGAGACAGAGTCTCAAACTGTCGCCTTAAGTAGAGTGTTATCACATCTCAGCTCACACAGCAACCTCAAACTCTTGGGCTTAAGTGATTCTCTTGCCTCAGCCTCCCAGGTAGCTAGGACTATGGGCGCCTGCCACAATGCCCAGCTATTTTGTTGTTGTTATTGCATTTGTCGTTGTTTTAGCTGGCCCAGCCAGGGTTCAAACCCTCCTTGTATGTGGCCAGCACCCTACCCACTGAACTATGGGAGCCGCCATGGGCTGTTTTCAAGGTAAGACTGTGTCTGTACTTCCAGTAAGATTTTTGAGGGTCAGTCTTTTGTGGCCACACCCAGATCCCTGGTAGGGTCAAGTCCTCTAGGTTAATGTACGTTTGCTAAGCAGGATTAGACTTGAAACAGTTGAGCAACAAGTGGGTTTCTTTTATCTTCCTAGGCATTTTCAGCAGTCATTGTAATTCATGTGACATAGTTCCTCGAAAGAACAAGAAAAAAAAGATGACAAAATTCACAGACTAATTCCTATTGCCTATGATTCAGGGATACATATTTTAATACCATTTATTTTACAGTACATAGTTAAAAATATCTGGATATTCAGACTTTGGAAACATAAAGAACTATTTCTGGTGATTAAATATTGATACTGGGAAATAGTATTTGTTTCTAATTGTTTTAAACTAATTTTCTTACTGCAAACGAATTAAAAACAAGTGACTTTTAAAACAAAGCTGACTTCTCAAATATGGGGGTAGAAAGAGTTAAGACCTTACCAATTTTTAAAAATTTTTATATTATGGTTTAAAATCCTGAAGTTTTAAGCTTCAGTCTCCTTTTAACAGAATAGGTAAAAATAGAAATCCAGGCTGGGCTCAGTGGCTCACACATGTAATCCTAGCACTCTGGCCAGCCAAGGTAGGTGGATTGCTTGAGACCATGTGTTCAAGACCAGCTTGAGAAAAAAGCAAGACCCCATCTCTACTAAAAATTAAAAAACAGAGGCAAGAGGATCGCTTGAGCCCAAGAGTTGGAGGTTACTGTGAGCTTATGATGCCACAGCACTCTACTCAGGGGGACAGCTTGAGACTCTGTCTAAAAAAAACACAAAACAAAAAAATCTAATCAGGATGGAACAAGATTATAAAAAAAACAAAAACAAAAACAAAAAACCCCACTATTCTGACAGTTCTCAAAGTATGGCCAGAGGACACCTGGGGGGGGGGTCCCTGGGTTCTTTTCTGGAAATCTGCCAGGTCCTGCCTTTTCCAACTACATATCTGAGAAGGGGTGGATTTTCTTATATACATCAGTGAAAACAATCTAAGTAACAAATTGAATATAGAAATAGAGATGAGATTCTAACCATCTTCTCTGAGGCCAGATATTAAATAAATTTCCAAAAATACAACACAATGCCAATCTTCTTATTTTATTTTTGGGGGGTGGAAAATACAGGTAATTTTCATGAAAAATGTTATTTATGTTCACATATCACAATAATTTTTCAGTTTTAATTTCTAATAGTAAATATTAACACACATAAATCATAGAAACAAAAGCTATGTTCCTTAATAGTTAAGTTCCTTAAGGAATGGGTCATGATACGGAGATGTTCGAGAATTGTTACATGAACCCTGTTTCATTTTTTTTAATCTTATCTTTTAAACTTTGTACCCATCTCAAGTCCATTTCTTTAGCTTAAGTTTGTTACCTCCACCACACCCGCCTCTCTACTTTCCTCCCAATGGTATACTCATGTGCAAAGGTAGTACAAAAATATTCAGCAACTGGTATGGCATGGAAACAAATGGGTCCCAGTGTTGGCACAACCATAAGGAAAGATTCTGGCTGAATGCATGAGGGTCAGTCTGACTGTCTCTGAGCTTCTAGGTCTTCCCACTTATAAGTTCCATTTGCCTCTGAATATGTGAGAATTTCCTTTCCCATCCAAAAGATTGTTCTGCTCACAAGTAAGTACCTAGAGCTTAGCACAGTACATCAGTGGGGCACTTTCAGAACATCTGTGTGAGTCCCTATTTACCTGTCCTGAGCACAGACTCTACCCCATCTTGTAGGGCCCCTCAAAACAGTTTGGAGGAACACTTCACAAGCTTTCACTGTGATGACATGAAGGCAAAAGTCACATATCACTTTCCCACCAACCTAACTTGCCCCAAGGAGATGAAGTTTCAAGTAGTCTAATATTGTCCAATATCTTAACCAGCTCGGAGAGATTTGTTTAAGGCTTAAGGAATAGGTGAAATGCCTCGCAGATCTTATTTTAATCAAACCAGATAAACCATTCTAGGTAAAACCTAGTTAAGCATGTTACATGTGCAGAAGAATGTCACCACAAATGCATGAAATGCATTTAAATGTCTTTTTTTTCTTTCTTTTTTTTTTTTTTTTTTTTTTTTGGTGAGATGGAATTATGAGAACTGGGAAAGCCAGATGCAGGGGATTTCCGAAGAACTGAGGCTAAGCGAATGGCTGGCAACTCTGCACACTCCGACTGGGTGCTCCTGGAACATGCAGTTCCTTCAACACTTGCTCTTTCCTTCCTACTTACTGTCAGGGACTGAATTTCATGTCCCCCTCACCCCACCCCAAATTCAGACCTTACTTCCTCAGGATGTGATCTTATGTGTAGACAGGGCCTGTCCAGAGGCAATTGAATGGAAGCAGGCTGGCACCTACACGATGGTGTCCTTTCAAAAAAAGGGGAAATTTGGACACAGATACATAGAAAAGGTGACACCATGATACAGGGACAACACTGGGTGAGCATGAAGACAGCCTTCCACCAGTGCAGAGAGGCCTGGAACAGATCTTTCCCTCCGTCCATCAGAGGGAACCAACCCTGCAAACACCTTAAGTTTGCACTTCTGGCATCCAGAACTGTGAGACAGTAAATTTCTGTGGAAGCAACTCAGTTTGTGACACTTTCTCGCAAACTTGCCTTCAGGATTCCAAATCACAGGCCTGTTTTCTCTCAGGTGAGAGGACTTTCTCTAGGGAATAACTGTAAGGTGCTCTCTGTTTGGGCAAGTAAGGTATAGAAGAAGAAGGAGCATTTCCCCATTAAAGCTCTGACAACCGCCTCAGCTGCATGGGCTTCTAAGATCAGCCACTTCCTCCCCCTCCAGACTGGAAAGGGTGTCAGTGATAAGTGAGTTGGAAGGCTTTGGCCTTCCCAGTGCTGGGCCCACAGGTGTGGTCTGGCATCCACAGAAGTGAGGCTACTACAGCCTATATATAGCCCCCACTAGGGGCTCGTCTTTTCAGGACTTCTCCCACTGCTCTTTAGACACACTGGGACTCGCCCCCAAAGTGAATTAGTTCCACACATCTTGTGCCATCAATTCTGTCTCTAGTCTGTGGCTTTGGGAGGCCATTTAGGGCTTTGGTGGTGTTGCTGACCTTGGCATGACTCACCCACACCCATCCTCTACCTATTGGGCACACACCCTCTTCTGCTCCCTACTTCCCCCAAACCTTCATTCCTTTTGTAACATGCCAACCACACGGCCCACTTGTGTCACCCTGTGTCCCTTCTGCTACACCTGATCTGTCACCAAGACTCCTGAATTCCTCCTTTTATTTTCCTCCCTCTCTGCCTTTCCTTATATGCCCACTGCCACCACACTTGGATGACACTGATTGGACACCAGGGATCTTTTCCTATAGAGAAAAGGCTATAGGACAGGGGATGGGATGAGGGCCAAGGACAGATTGCAGATTAGGAACCAGGCAAAGCTAATTGGGGTGGATGAGGCCTTGGGGAGCATATCCAGTGCGCAAATATTCTAGTGATAAAAAGAAGCTGAAAGTTCAGTGGATTGTTTGGGGGAATTAAAAATTGGTGTGAATGTCAGAACATTGACAGCTACCCACTGAACGGCAATATCAGAGTATCACAGATCATTGCAGAAGCCTTCTCCTTACTTAAATTTTCTCCTAATATTGTCGTACTGCCACTGTATTTCAATGTGTAATTTTGGTTAATTATACCATTTCATTTGTTTGTATAGTCAATAAACATTTACTTAGCATACTTCTCCATCCTGAACTTTGGCAGGAAGAGGAAGCAAGACTGACTGAATCCCTGTTCTTTTCCTACCATCCTCCCCAACAACTCCTGCTCCAAATGATATTTTTAAGCTTGTTCTTAAAGAGTCACCAAACGTGTCAGAGGGATGGATATACATATGGCAAATATATCACTGAGACCCCACACATAGATATTAACTCATTAATTACAATCACAATGGAGATGCTTAAGGACAAAGATGCTTTAAATGATCACTTTAAAAGTGATTACTGAGGTCATGAGTATTGTGTAAGTGGTAGCATTTATTTTCGATGGTATTGTAATTTATAGAATGGAATGGAGAAAATATAGGAACATTTCCAAAAACATAGGAATTATTTCTCTCTGTCATGTCATGCATTTGTTTTCATTATTTTCTTCTTTCAAATTTTAAGCTTGAGAACTTGTAAGCTGGCTTTTTAAAGTTTATGGAAGGAGAACAAACTTGGTTGCTTGGCTTGGTCCTCTACTGTAACTCCTTAAAGTTGTAATATAAAGCAACTTTCAGTTTTTAACTTTGAGAGGCAGAAAAATAAGCCATTGCCTTCATCCTTCCCCTGATTCCCCTTGTCTAGACAGTCCAAAGCACCGAGGATGTAGGTGTTTCCCTCTGCTTTCATCCAAGGGTAAGAAAACTTTCTCTTACTTTTTCTCTCTATACTAATAACCACAAGTATTTGGAGAAGTCAATCAGTTGAAAATACATGACATAAAAAATGTTAATTGCACAGGCCTTGCAGAAGGATCAAAGATAATAAATTATAAACTGATGGGTGATTTCTAGAGTTAAACCAACCCAGGCAAAAGTTTGGGTCCTTTTAGGCAAGCATGAAGATGAATACCATCTGAGATTCTTCATTCTCTGAGTCTCCTTTTGGCCACCCGCCTGGGGAGACTTGGAGAGGCTCCAAGGGAGGAGGTGGGGAAGAGGAAGCCAGTGGAGAATGCCCAGTTTTCATTCACAAGTTCCCTAAAGGGACACGACTTGTCTAGACTTGTTTGAAAATTTCTGGAGAAATACCTCACACATGATAAATGGAGAAGTTCTGATCATGGAAGCAGGAACTTGTCTAGATTGTCCCTGGATCACAGACAGGAGCGGACAGGAAGAGATGCCTTTAGTTAAGGTATACACACACACATGCATACATGTGCACACACACAAAGAGACTGGGCATGGAAAGATGGGCCCCTGGGCACCTGGCTATGGTCTCCTAAAGCTAGGCCCCTGCTTTCTTGGCCTGCCCTCAGGCCTCAAATGCAGGAGGTTCATACCAGCCATACTTGACACATGGCTGGGCTCTGACCTCATCCTCTTAGGACCCCGAGGCTAATCTTAGCCCTGTTGGATAGAGGAAAGCTCCGAGACACAGAAAAGTTAAAAATTTTTCCCAACATTGAACTCGGTCTATCTCCCAGAGTTTCATGAACACCACTCCAACTTCCTCAATGCTGTGACTAGTTTTGTTTTTTAAGTTCCTCCAACATTTTCTGTGCTGTACAGAGTACATGCAGGAAGTTGTGTGCCGCTCATTGAAGACGCAACAAGCATTTCCTAAGAATGATTAGGTGCCAGGTTTGTACTGAACAGCAATGAAAACATACCTCGTAATGGAAATAGCTCATCCTCACTCATTCATGCATTCATTCGTCTGTCCAGCAGACTTTTCCAAAGCATTTCTTATGCCCCAGATACTATACTAGGTGCTGAGATTAAAAAACCAAATAAGAAACTGGGTTTTTTTGTTTGTTTGTTTTTGTAGAGACAGAGTCTCAACTTTATTGCCCTTGGTAGAGTGCCGTGGCAACACACAGCTCACAGCTACTTCCAACTCCTGGGTTTAGGCGATTCTCTTGCCTCAGCCTCCTGAGTAGCTGGGACTACAGGTGCCCACCACAACACCTGGCTTTTTTTTGTTGTTGTTGCAGTTTGACCAGAGCCAGGTTTGAACCCACCACCCTTGGTACATGGGGCTGGCACCCTACCCACTGAGCCACAGGTGCCACCCAAGAAACTATGTTTTTTATTAGTAATGATATTCACAATACAATAGTCCCCCTTTATTTGGGTCTTGCTTTCCATGGGTGAGTACAGTGTGATAAGATATTCTGAGAGCGGTGTATCACATTCATTATCTTTTTATAGTGTACTGTTATAACTATTCTATTTTATTAGTTATTGTTGTTAATTTCCTACTGTGACAAATTTATAAATTCAATTTTACAATAGGTGTGTAGGAAAACACAGAGTTTGGTTCCATCTGTACTTCCCGACATGCACTGGGGGTCTTGGAAAGTATCCTTCATGGATAAAGGGGGGTTACGGATAAGAAGGCTAACATTCCCCGAGCACTTACTCTGTATCCTCTACTTATGAACCAATTCTCACCACAAGCCAGTGAGGTGGGTGTTACAGTACCCTTAATCTCCATGAGGAAACTAAGGCATACAGAGGTTAAGAAACTTGGGATGGAGGCAGGATTCAAACACTTTGAACACTTCATGCTAGTGAGAGAAACATGTGCAACAATAACAAAAATGTTTGTAAAGCAGAAAAATAAATGAGACTGAGGCCATCCCTAATGGAAATCAGTGACCAAACATGCCTATCTCCAGGGTGCCAGGAGCGTATCATGTCTTTAGAGTGGGTATGTGGCTCTTGACAAGCTACAAAAGTTGCCAGAGGTTGGTGAACTGGGTACTCAGGAGGCAGAAATAAAATTCTTGCCCCTTTCTTCACTTTTGTTGTAGAACATTTGGGTCTTAAGGTCACATGGAGGTTTTGGTTGTGTTTGGAAAATGATCAGCAAGGTACTAGTAGCCTCACTCTACTAGTGCAAATCCTGAGACAATTATTTTTCTTATTAAATTGAAATGTGAAGTGGTTATGTGGAGTTCATTCATTCAGTAAATATTTATTAAATATCTACTACGTGCCTGGAAACTGTTCTGAGCCCTTTGGGTTACATAGTGAACAACATAAAAAATATCCTTGCTCTCAGGGAGTTTAACATTCGGTGGGTGAGACAGGCAATAAACAATAAACACTATAAAGAAGTAAATTACAAAGCAAGTTAGAAAGTGATGAGTATTCCCCCCTAGCAGGCAGAGAATTGGAATTGTGGTCATGGGGAGCTAGAGCTTATGACTTATAAGGTGGCCACTGAGGCTCACTAGGTGCACAATATTCGAACAAAGTCCTGAGGTGGTGGGACTAGCCAGTGCCATGGTCCCAGGTATGTTTAGGGTACAGCCTGGAGGCCAGTGTGTCTGGGCAGAGTTAGGGGATGGGGAACGGTAGGAGGTGAGGTCCGAGAGAGGAAACCTGATTGAGCCCTGAGGACCAGCACAAAGACTTTGACTTTGGATGAATGCAGAGGGCAGCAGGAATGGAGGTTTTGATAAAGAGTTTGGTTGTGGATATATTTAGCCTGGTAAGATAGGAGGTCAGGTATCAGACAAGAAGAGGCACCAAGGTGAAAGACTACTCCATGGTCTTTGGCTAGAGCACCTGGGTATTGCCCTTGACAACAAGATTCCTGTGGAATGGTTTGGGGGAAGACTGGGCACTCCATTCCAGACATAGGAAGTTAGGGAAGGCTGTCGGACACTAATGTGGGGAGGACAATTTGGGACTTGGAGATGTGGACTGGGTGCAGATGAGAGCCTAGGCCTGGGAGCCTTTGGAAGGCAAGTGGTATTGAAAGCCACAAGACTGGATGAAGTCACCATGGGAGGGAGACAAAGAAGAGGACCAAGGACTAGGGAAGAGGCAGCCACTACTGTGAGAAGAGGAGAAAGCAGGGTCCCAAGGAGAGGGGAGAATGCATCTCCCCAGACAGCCTGGTCTGTCTGCTACCCACACGGGCAGGCACCTGTGCCTTACTCGGGATCCAGGAGGCAGAAATCAGTCAGGCAAAACAGCAGTATCAAGAAAGGATACAACTTTTCTTTTCCTGCCATCAAGAGAAAAAAAAAAGAAAAAGACTGCTTCATCAATTTGCATAACTGGTCCTTGTGAGGCAGAATGGTATGAAGCCAGGAATTCAGGGAGGAGATTTGGACTGTATCCATTAGTCATTTACCCTCTTCTTTATGGACCTGTGCGCACATGGTTTCTAACCAGGCTAGATTTATTCAACAAAATAATCATGGGCACCAGTTTCCCCTAGTCATCTTTGGCTTTGAAAGTCATCATTTATGACATGTTAAGTCACGCTTCATTTTTCTAATTTCATAGGGAGAAAAAGATGGAGCCTTGATGCACAGATTTGAAATTAAACCCCAATTTCTCATTCGCTAGCACCTTCTTATGCCTCCAAAGTGCATTCTCCAGTTCTGTCCTATAGTACAGAGTGCTGCTTCTTATAGTACTCATGACCTAAAATGACCCATTCTTTCAACCATTTCAACATCCCTTCCCCATCCTGTCCACACTCTCTGGTTTGGACTGTATCCCCAGGGCACCAGGTTTGGCTGCCTCATGATGTGATATTGAGACAAATGGAAACCAAAGTCTGAGTTCTGGGTAGGTGTTGGCAGGAGACACAAAACAATCTGATGATTAATTCCACAAGCCTGGAAGGTGGGGCAGTGGTGAGCTGGTTTTGTGAACAGAGCCTGGAGATTTCCCTGAGGTGACGGTGCTCAAGGGTCAGGGGTCTGGGCCTTAGAGCTGCTGAGGCTGTAGGAAGAGAGAAAGTGATGAAGGACCTAGTCCAGTCAGTCGTTTAATGTTCATTTACCGCATGACTCTCATGTCTCATACAATTTTCTTTTTCTTTTCTTTTTTTTTTTTTTGTAGACACAGAGTCTCATTTTATCGCCCTAGGTAGAGTGCCATGGCATCACACAGCTCACAGCAACCTTCAACTCCTGGGCTTAGGCGATTCTCTTGCCTCAGCCTCCCAAGTAGCTAGGACTACAGGCACCCACCACAACACCCAGCTATTTTTGTTTTTGTTGTTGTTGCAGTTTGGCCGGAGCCAGGTTTGAACCTGACACCCTTAGTATATGGGGCCGGCGCCTTACCAACCGAGCCACAAGTGCCACCCCACTTTGCTTCTTCGTCAATTAACAACATGTTTATGTTATGATGTTGAAGAAGCCACACATAAGTCTAATAATAAGGGGTTAGGGAATAGTAGGCAATAGGTACAGTGTGGGAGAAATGGCACCAGCTGTTGAGGCAGGCTGGCTTGAGTTCAAATTCTATCCCTGGCCAATTTCACTTTATGGTGTTTAACCTCCTTGGGTTCTCTCCAGAGGAGGGGACATTATGATACGTTTCTTGAGGAACTATTGTGAAGCACCCAGATGATTTGTGGGAAATGGCTAATACAGCAATTCTCACAGAGTGAGTACTCCATATATTATAGTAGTTATCATGTTTTTGTTTGTTATAGCAAGGTGTAGGGGGACTACATAGCCTGAATGAGCCTTTTCATGCAAGAGGCTGAGAAAATGAAGAATTATTGCTTTAGAAAAGAGGTGGCCATTGTGCCACACACAGGCTATTTTTGGTCCTATTTTGCCTGGTCCTCACAGCCCTTTCACCTCACATACCCTTTCCAGGTATGGCCCCGGGCCAGTGTCAATTAGCTGGAGTTTGCTTGTGCCAGGTGACTTTTGTATCACAGTCATCTTGAGCAGGAGGCTGGGGGGTGCATTTCAGAGACTTGGCATGTTGACGCCCTCTTTAATGAGGTAAAGGGACTTGACACAAAGATAGTCCTCAAAAGTGAAAATTAGGAAGGGTCTCTAAGCCTTAGAGGCAGCTTCCAGCTTTGGAAGGTAGCCCTTGGTCAGGAATACATTTATAAAGAGGTTAAAGTCTCTGGACTCTTCTGGGTCATCATGAATAAGCCTTGCCCACACCGTCCATGCCCCAGGAAGAGGTAGACACAGTTGTGGACAGCTGAGCTTGCTGGAACCAGCTGCTGTGTCAGTGCAGCACCTCTCACGCTGGGACCCACAGCTCCCCACAGGGCGGTCGCCTGCTTCCCCTCTCCCCTTCATCTCTTGGAGCCCAGCCCTGCACAGCTCAGGGGTTGGAAAGGGATCCTCGTCCTCAGCTTCCTCCTCCAACTATAGCACAGCCTCGGTCAGAGCCGGCAATGAGGATGCAGGAAGTGCATTTTCTGCCCCTTCCAAAGTGAAGCTTGTGGTTTTAGTGCTCTGGGGAGATCCCCATAGGCTAAAAAGTCTTAGCACTGATGGCATCCACCCCAGGTGCAGGGCACTGAAAGTAGATCATTAATAATAATAAATACTCCCTAACGAAAGTCACCAAGTAAGGAGAGCCAGGGGGTTGTGGTTTCAGCACAACCTGCTGAAATTCTGCTGCTCTGCATTCTGCTGCTGCTTGGACAACCAGGCTTGCGGTCCTGACTGTTTGTGCACGGTGGGGACTGGGGATGGCAGCTGTGACATGTGTTTGCTGATGACTAGGCCCATCTCGGGTCCTTTTGAAATGACACTTTCTGATACATGACTCCCCCACACCCCAACACTTTTCCTTCAAAAACATAGGAAAGAAAACACTACAAGGGAAGCCAGCCTACCACTTGTTGACCCTGGACTGATCCTTCATATGGCAACATCACAGTCATGTCCACAAACATCCATTCTGTTAGAGAAGTGGGTAAATAGATTTCTAAGGGCACCAAGTGGCAGGTATGTAGGACAAGCAAGTCCAGAAATCTAATGTACTATGTGAGGACTGGAAAAAAAAAAAAGCAGGATGGGTTGTGTGAGACACACTTAAAAAAGCAGCAAACCCAGAAACAAAGTACTAGGCGAATTGGCTTCACTTGATCAAATCAGCAGCTGAAGCCATATTGTGCAGAACCAGGGAAAGTTGGAACCTTTAAAAATCATTGGGGGGGTCCCTTGGGTTCAGACTAAGATTGACCAGATAAAACTTTAATGGGTCTGTATGCAAGAGTGAGAATGGACACAATCATTGTAGATTCATTGACTAATCATAGAAAATAGGTAATTTCTGAGGAAAAAAGCAAACGTGCTATGGGCATGGATAAAATGAGAATGATAGTGATGGCTCGGCGCCCGTAGCACAGTGGTTATAGTGTGGGTTATAGCGCCAACCACATGCTCCAAGGCTGGCAAGTTCGAGCCCGGCCCCAGCCAGCTAAACAACAATGACAACCACAACAAGAAAATAGCCTGGCATTGTGGCGGGCATCTGTAGTTCCAGCTACTTGGGAGGCTGAGGCAAGAGAATCACTTAAGCTGGAGTTTGCTATGAGCTATGATACCATGGCACTCTACTGAGGGTGACACAGTGAGCCTTTGTCTCAAAAAACAGACAAAAAGAATAGATAGTGATGCCATGGGTGCTCAGGGCATTTTCTTCTAGCGTCATGGATGTCTCACCAACATACCACCAGGAATTTCCTTCTCTGTACACAAGCCATGTGCATTCTTCTCCATACATCATCTCATTTATTCCCAATAAGAATTATAATAGAATATATTATTTCTCCCATATTTCAGATGTCAAAACAGGGTCAGAATCATTTAGGAACTGCCTCCTAGCCATCTAGTAGGGAATGTAGCTTAACTGTGAAGCCAAGAATTCTAGACTCCAAAATCTGCTCCCTTGCTTGGCTGACCACACAGCTTCCTAGTGACACAAAAGACAAAGCCAAGGCCATTGACTCTCAGGGCCTCCTCTTTCTCTGGATCTGTACTTCCCTATCTTAGGGTGTATTCTTACCATCCTAAATCGCCTACAGGGCTAATCAAAGTCCAGATTCTTGGTCCCCACCAGGGTCTCTAACCTCTTAAGTCTGTGCTGGAGCCTCAGAATTTGCACTTCTATCCTTAGGACCTTAGCTAAGGATAAATCTGTCCTTTATTTCTTCGACCACAGTGTTAGTATTGAAGAGAGGCTATTTTAACACACTATTTCTTATTCTAATAAATAATAAGCAAACAAATGCAGTTTTGTCTAATGATCAGCAGTACATTTTTCTCTATTGTAAAAGTAGTATTTGCAGCTATTGTGCAGGTTCACTAAGCCCCAGTGGTGCACATACCATCAACCATTTGTAGTAACTACACATTTTTCCTATGTGAAATTGCCCTCTGAGTTCTGGTGAGTGATGCCCAGTCTGTTTAGTGGTGGGTGTTTCCTTGGTATTTGCAGTTTTGGAACTCACTCAGGCATAAGCTGTTACTGAGGCACTGCCATGGCTACAGGAGAGGAATGTCTCTTTTACAGGCCTGGCTGCCAGGATGTCGGGCTTTGGTCTAAGAATGCTGTGAGAATGCCAGGCGGTCAAGAACTGTTACAGTCTGCCTCTCTGATTTCTGCTTTTGTTCCCTATTCTTGCAAAAGTTATTTACAACCTCCAATCAGCTTGCCCAATAGAAATACACTGTGAGCCACATATGTGACATAATTTTTCTAGTAACCACATTAAAAATGTAAAATCAGGTTTAATTAATTTTAAGAATGCTTTTATTTAACTATACACATACACACACGCACAGTGTCCATAAAGTTCGTGTGCAATTTTTAAACACACGAACTTTATGAACACCCTGTATAATCATTTCAACATGTAACATATAAAAAAATTGTTAAGGTGGAGGAGGGGCAATATGGCCGACTGGAAGCAGCTTCCAACAGAGGCTCCTGTCCAAATGGAAAGATAACCTCCAGAAACTGCCCAATTGAGCTGAAGACTGGGAGCCCAGTGAGAGAGAGTGATAACTGCAAGTCACCTCTGAGGCAAGCTGCAACTTTAAGAAACCAAGCTTCAGGCAGAAAAACTGAACTAAAGTTTTTCACCATTCTGAACTTCCATGACACCCTTGCCCCCTTACCTGAGGCACCAGAAGCCTGACCTCTGCTGAAACTGAGGGAGGAAGAATTGAGCATCGCACACCACACCCTCCCTATTTACCGGACCAGGCAGCCTGCCAGGTAAGAGACTCTGGGGCCCTACCGAGCCCCCGCCAGCCCCAAAGCCAGGAATGCCAATGGGACCCGCATGCAGATCCAATCCGTGCCCCACCGGACCTTGGCCTGCCACCAGCAGCACTAGGAAGTCCACTGGGACTCCCACATGGTGCCCATCTGTGCCCTGCCTGGCCTCAGCCTGCCGCCCACTGGGACCCCTGCCCAGCTCCAATTAGTGCCCCAGGCCTGCTGCCCACAGCGGCCAGGAACTCCACTCTGCCAGGACCCCCATGTGGCCCAATTGGCACCCTGCCGGGCCTTAGCCTGCCACCAGCAATGGCCAGGAAGTCCGCCAAGACTCCCACCTGGCAATAATCTGTGCCCTGCCTAGCCTCGGCCTACAGCCCACCCGGAGCACAGTGTGGCTCTGATCCGCACCCTCAGGGACACTGCCCTCCACTCTCAGCAGCCAGGGACTCTGCCAGTCTCGGCTAGCTGCCTGGCCTGCCATAGCCAGGGCCTCCCCCTGCCACCCACACTGGGCAGGGACTCCACCAGGAACCTGCCAGGCCTCCGCCTGCCTGCCTGGGCCAAGAACTCCAGGAGTCACACAACCCGCCTCCTATGCACTTGTCCCGCCCATCTGGCCAGGGAGTCAGGAGCTGCATGACCGGTGCCCTCCCTCCAGACCCCTCATCCCAGCCAGAGACTGCTGGAGGCACCGGCTCCCTTTGGAAAGGCCACAAGGTGCCCTATCCCATGCCCTGCTGCTTGATCTGGGCGTGCCACACTCCGGAGTTGCTCCCGCAGCCAGAACTCCCTGTGTGGGGCAGTCCCAGATGAGGTACACAGGGTCACTCCCTTACAAAGATCCAGCAACAGCACAGTGATCCTGCCATGGTCTATTCTGGGAGAGACACCTCCCCAACTCTGAGGATGGTTATAGGCAACATTGAAAAAGAATCCTGAGGCAGAATCAATAGAAAAACTCTGGCAGTATGAATAATCTGTAGATCAACTTCCCCAAGGAATGACGAGGTAGATATAGCACAAGATCCCTTACATAAGCAAATGGCTGAGATGTCAGAAATCAAATTCAGAGTCTGGATAGCAAATAAGATCAGTGGAATGGAGGAAAAGATGGAATTAGAATTTCAAGAAGTAATCCAACAGATGACCCAAAAGATGTCTCAAGAATTCTTGCAGCCCAATTCATAATTGCTAAGTTATGGAAGAAGCCCAAGAGCCCATTGATCCACGAATGGATTAATAAACTGTGGTACATGTATACCATGGAATATTATGCAGCCTTAAAGAAAGATCGTGACTTATCCTCTTTCATATTTACATAGATGGAGCTCGAACATGTTCTCCTTAGCAAAGTATCTCTAGAATGGAAGAAAAAGTATCCAATGTATACACCCTTAATATGAAGCAAATTTATATCTTTCAAGTGAAGGTTACAACCCAATTATTGCACAAGAAGATGGGGCTAGGGGAGAGGGAGGGAAGGGGAGGGAAAGGGTGGGAAGAGAGAGGATAAAGGGTGAGATCACACTTGTGGTGGATATTTGAAGGGTCAGGAGAAAACTTCTAAATACAGATCAAAAATGTTTTCACATAGTAAATGAGAAAAGTCTCATGAATGTTATGTCAATCAGGTTGACAAAAATATCTCAGATTATATGTGAAGTCCACACACTGTACCCCATGATTGAATTATTGTACACAGCTATGATTCAATAAAAAAAAAAAGAATTCAACTAATTCAAAGACAAAAAGACCAAAGATTTTGACACATTGAGACAAGAAGTTGCAGCTCTCAAAGATCTGAGAAATAACAGTAGAATCCCTCAGTAACAGAATGGAGCAAGCAGAAGAAAGGATTTCTGACATGGAAGACAAAGCTTTTGAACGCTCCCAAACTTCCAAAGAGGAAGAGAGATGGAAGGCAAAACCAGA